>CM041790.1:32164258-32470205 GCA_023375725.1 Nephotettix cincticeps | reverse complement strand
ATGTATATATATATATATATATATATATATATATATATATATATATATATACACTATAAAATCGTAGGTTTAATTTAATTGAAAACAATCTGGAATCAAATCAAGCAGTCTATTGTTTGAAATCAAACTTAGGTTTTATTAAATTTGTAATTAGTTTTAACGTTGCAAATTTTTTGTTGAACTGACACGGAAACATAGTGTTAGAGTTGTAATTAGAAATTTAATTAAATCCCGAACGAAGGGAATTGTTACCAACTGCAGATGATTTTTCCAAGAATGCCAACATCTCGCCTTTTGATCAGCTGCACTAAAGCTACCTAACAATTAATTATATCTGTCTACTCGCAGTTGTGCCAACAACTGCAAGCTGGATGTTTTCGACGTTTTAGTATTTATCAGATCAGCGTTTGCAGTCTGATACGTAAATACGTATGTTTTCTGAGCGGTTAGTAGAGTCAAGTTCAAGGGCGCACGTGGCTAATGTGGGTCGGTTTCCAGCCCCCACCCCCTCGGCGGCGACCCAGTTCCACCCCTCACTGTCCGGGATTCACTTTTAACCCACCCTCTATTACTGCACCGTCCCTTTCAATTGCATTCTTTACAGTATCGCCATCCTATAAACTACACGTTTTATTCTGGGTTGCCAGCGGAAATTTCCTGCATCCGATATGCGGTAAAAGACGAGTATATTTCACCAGAAGTAAATGAAGAAGTTACATAAAGTCGTGTATTTTTTCCTGTTTTTGTAAAGGAAAGAAGATAATGCATGTTTAGTCTGGATTGAAACATTCTGATGTTTTCAAAAGGAATGTTAAAATCAGGTGTTATATGTTTTCTTTTTTATCAAAGTAATTTGGTGCTGTCCCAAAAAGAACAAAAATCATATCTTATAGAGCAATTGAAATAGTTATGATTTATTTAATAAAATTTTAAATATTGGACAGTAAAGTTTTGCAGTTAAAATTCTTTAATTGGAGAATATTGAAAACAATGGGCAGCAGAATTGAAGGATCGCTTAATGAAATACGAGTTATATTTAAGAATAGCAATGAATTTATTAGAAATGAAATAAATAGACTTTAAAAACACTAGAGCATTGCGTCACAATTATGGGCATGTTAATGTAGGGCAATGAATGTAGGACACCAGGTAAGTAAGTGTATATAGATGAGGAGCCTGGCTTGTGTAGGAAAGATGATTTGGTTGAAGGACAGATTGTGTGTGTTGAAGAGGTGGAGGACGGAATGCATGTATTTATTATCGACTGCATGGTAAAAGTAAAAGGCAGTTTGTCTATGGGCTCAATATTTATGAATAATAATTTAATACAGTAGGTTTAATTATTTAGCGTCAGAAATAAATATTTTTTAGATTATTTTGAAAGGGCGTGGACAATTAGGTTCACAAACGACATTTATCCTCCGATCCTCTTTAAATCATACGCAATCTTCATTTCAGGAATCTTTATAAATGTTATTATTTATATTTTGAATCTACAGTTATACGTTTAAGTGATTATCTTTAGGTAACAGTGTATGGCAAAAAAGTGATATTTATTAATTATTCCGAGAAACTAAGGGGTTCCAGCCTGCATGAGACTTTAAACGTCCATAATGCGTTTGCATGTTATGTTATATCTCTTGTGGGAAAATCAATAAACAAATTGAACTGAGTTTGAAATAAAATATATGGACACTCACGGGGGTTATATGGACACTCACGGGGGTTATATGGACACTCACGGGGGTTGTTGATTGTCAACTAAACCATTAAATGGAATGTATAACTAATATTAAAAATAAAAAGGTGGGTGAATACCTGATGTTGAATCACTGTTGATAGAAACTTCAATGAAGTATCATACAACTAATCCACTTTTACTGTCTCGATACTTTAAATCTCCCTTCATTAATTTACAGTTTACAAGACACTACTCGGTAAGCTTTTCTTAACCACTGACAGGAGGCATATATATTTTTATAGTTTATAATTTGAATGCATATGTATTTATATTAAAGAAATTGAAGTTTAAAACTGATACAATAAGTTTAAGATATGTTAAAAAATTACGTAACCAAAAAGAGATGAGCTTGGAATATTTAAAACAATCTCATGTTACCACATTGGTAAGATTCAGTACGAGTGTAGGACCGGGCAATCTGGTTTTTTATATATTTCTTGCAAATTCCAATGTTATACGAATTCGACCCAGTTCACTTGAATAGTTTTTCTCGTCCCCTTTACAAAAATTTAGATTTTAAACAAAAATATATTTCAACTGTAGAACACATACACGTAAAAAGGACTTAAAAACTATTTCATGACGAAAAAGACGAGAAGAGTGGTGAGGGGGGAGAAATGAGGTGGGAGAGTGAGATACATGAGGTGGTGAGGGGAGGAGAGAAATGAGGTGGTGAGGGGAGGAGAGAAATGAGGTGGTGAGGGGAGGAGAGAAATGAGGTGGTGAGGGGAGGAGAGAAATGAGGTGGTGAGAGGAGGAAAGAAATGAGGTGGTGAGGGGGGATATTAGGTGTTATGGAGGAGGGAGAGAAATGAGGTAGTGAGGGGAGGGAGTTAAATGATTTGGTGAGGGGGAAGAGAGAGAAATGAGGGGAAGAGTGGGAAGAGAAATAAGAAGATGAGAGGGAGGGAGGGAGATGGCGTCAATTGGTTGAGGGGCAACTCGGTCTATGATTAAGGACGACAGTCCTGGCTTTTCTTATAGCTGAGCGACTGTTAGCTAAGTTTCTGCTGTTAAACATTTTATGGGCAAATATACAGGATGTTCATAACAAAGGGACAGGGACAATCTTCGACGGGTGATAGTACTCATGAAAATGAACAACCTATAAACATATGCTGAAAAATCTTTTGTTTAGCCGCTAGCCGCCATGTAGTATTTTTTACAAAAACCATTATACCTCAAGAACTATTTAATTTATAGAAACCAAACTTTGCACACATTTTGGTCAAAGAGAAAAATATTGTGAAAGTATAATTTAGTTTGCTTTTATATTTTCAAAATAGCGGCGATTAAAAATATTTTAACTTAAATAACAACAACCATTATTTTTATAAAATTTTTAAAAGTCATAAAACGATTTTAATTTTAATTTCAAATCTAACGATTCTTTGTTGAGCAAAACCCGACCACGGATAAGCGAGGAAATGCACTTATAATGTGCCACCGCCTCGGCCCTGGCGATGAGGCGTTGTGCCAGCTGATCCGCAGCCGCTTTTAATAACTGATTTGGGGGGTTTGATCAACAACAATGAACTATATTTGAGACATTATTAATTCCATTTCTATTTCAGGGACAATGATATATAATTAACCTTGAAAAACCTAATATTGCCTAAAACTAAACGAAACAAAACACAAACCGAAACGTTCATAAATCTGATCCATATTACGAGTATACACAAACAAGTTGTAATAAACTATCAACTTTTTCGTCGTCGTGAAACACGCTAGCATGAACTAGCTACTTTGAACTTTGTAAAGAAGGGAACTAAAGGAATGTTTATAATTTATATACAGTTCTCTCAAACACCGTAATGAAAATTAAATTAAATTAAAAGTATCGTGAAATATACTAAAATGTATTTGGTTTTTTATTCGACAAGTTAAAAATACATGATAATATAATATTTTGTATTATAGTAATGAAAAGCTTTTTGTTGATAAACGTTAATGTAAACCCCATTGTTAAAATTTCCAAGCTAAATTTAACGTAGTACGGACGTTTGCCACCAGACACCGCTTTGAGGATTCCTTTGTATCTTATAAAATATATCTTATGCATCTTATAATAGTGGAGGCGTTATCTTGTGGCATACGTTGGTACTTACATTAACATTACTTACTTTTGGATTACATTAAAACTCCGGTTTTTACACCAATAGGTATTTCAGACATGCTAAGATGCGGTTCACCTTAGCGTGTAAAACATTTCCACGCAATGTCTGTAATAAATATTGACCTTTCTTCATAGTATACTATTATTTAGCAGACCTATGGAAGATGGAGTAAAAGAAATTGAACAGGAATTATTTTATTTGCAGTTTGATAAGATACCTTCAAAGGAAAAACTTATTGAAGATAAGTTGTGAAGGAGTGTTATAAATTAACGCAATACATTTTCTCTTGTATAATTTTACCCCCTAACATAGTGGGAAAATTATTGTTTCCGTTAAAATTTTCGGATTTGAGTTTAGAGTGGATATATCCATTTTGAGGCTCTCTGAATAAAAAAAATGTTTTCCGACCGATGTGTGTTTGTGTAAAGACCCCTAGACCACACAGATCGTCCGATTTTTATGAAATTTGGTACATGGGTGCACTTTGGTTATACTTACTGAATCTCCAGACCAATCTTTAGCTTTTTAATTTAAATTTTTTTGGGTCTTTTATACATTATTATTTTAAAAATACTATAATCATTATGAAAAAATATGATTATTAAAAAAGTTTAAGTGATATTTAAATAAATATTAAAGAACATGACAGTGTTATTGAAGGTTGTAGTTTTTTTCAATTTACTTAAGGGAAATGTATGTGCCAGTCCTCTGATATAGTTTATTTTTCATTGACATCTCGTTCCCATAAAATTACCAACAATATTAAACTATATAATCTATTTGGTGGTTTACTTAAAGTCAGAGAGATGAAATAATTATTGTTCAGAATGAATTGTGTCAGTCAAAAACTAAATCAATGTTTAGAAAAACTAAATTTTTTGAATAGATTGTCAAAACTGATGACAAACTAAATATAAAAAGTATTATTAAACTCTAATACAATATTACTAGAGATGATTTTTAAACTGATTTCCCTCTAATGCAGGAATATGGAACTAATAGAATTGCCGGAGGTTTAAGTAAAAGCAATAACTAATCCTTTGTCTCCGAGAAGTTAGCTAACACTATTTATACAAGGCAACAACTGTAGTTACAGTTTCCGAGGTGGACGGCGGCTCACAAATGGTGAAGTTTTACTACGGAATAAGTCATGTCAGGAGAATGTATTGCTATGTAATTAAAACGTAAATAATTATTTTTGCAACTATTATTTTGGCAGAGTTACTTTGAGTTTTCGATGAAATTAAATGTTATGATAGAATATGCGGCGATAGTATTTTATGTTCGCACAAGGTTGGTTTACATTCGAATACGACTATGAGACTTTGTAATCTGTATATATAAAATTCAAAGCCCTCACTCACTCACTCATCACTAATTCTCCTTCTTCCTGATTACCTAGGAAGCTGAAATTTGGTATACTGGGTTTTTAGGTCTAAAATAGGAAAGTCTAATAGTTTTTGTGACGATTTTCCCATAAATATCTACCTTATACGCCTTCAAAGTTCCTATGTTAATCTTATGGGGAAATAATTTTGTTTTGGATTCCAACATATGTATCTTACCTTTAATGATATAAACAGCAGCTGTTTTTTAACCAATGAGCAATCCAAAGAAGCAAGCATAAAATAGTAAGTAATTAATGGTATTAATATTAAGTTAAGTTTTTAGGAGTAGTCCTTGACCAGAAGGACTACTCTCATGGGTGCCACACTGACCACCGATCAGCATTGCACCAGACTTTCTAGAATAGTATTTTTGTTTAGGGGACTGATGAGCTGTGTCCCATCCAATTATGCCAGAACTTTGTATTTCGGGCTATTTCAGACCCTTCTGAGTTATGGCATCATATTTTGAGGAAACAGAAGAGGGGTGCATGATGTTTAGCTCCTACAAAAAATAATCAGAAAATTGGCCACTGCAGACCTCTTTTTGTTGAGGTAAGGATACTTACTGTTATTAATTTATATCCAATACCATAATACGAGCAAGGTTTGTATATATATATATATGTATATATATATATTAAATTATATATATATATATATATATATATGTATATATATATATATATATATATATATTTGCACACGGATCTCGAAAACGGCACTTTAAATTTAGGAAATAACTAATTTCCGAGTAGAAAATAAGTTCTAGATAGGTCTAAGGTCCAGGAAAATTCGTGTTTTACTGTAATATTAAGTTTAAAATCTAAAAATTTAACATTACGCTTATGGAGAATAAAATGTAAACAATACAAACCAAAACAGCTGTTTATAACCGTTTGACAGTTCTTGATTGAAGACTGCGGGGAACAATATAGAGGTTATGCATTAATATTCATTTTATGAATTAAATAAATGCAAAATTATCAGGTTACTAAACAATTTGTAAAAACTTAAGGATAACATAGCTGTGCGAAATAAAAGCAGAAAAAAGTATTTCCAAAATCTTCCGTGTTTTGATAGAAAAACGTATTCGTTGTATTGCTTGAAGCCACTGTAACAAACCAATTAATTGATGTAAATTAAATTTCTCTTTTGCTTTTCAATCCTCATTCCGTTTATAACAAAATCAGTTGATCACAGGCTAATAATAACAGTATGGATAATTAAACAGTAATAAATAAACAGTAAATGATCGGCTTTGGCTAAAAGACGTTAAACGGCATCGCTCAATTGACTAACGTCGTAGCCGAGTTGTAGCGTGTCGGCCTCAAGAACTATAGGCCGCGAGTTCCATCACCACCAGTGGCGATACTTTTTGTTCAGTGCTATATTAATTATGGTGTATTAAATCGGTTTTATTTCAACCACATAAATGTTTTCATTGGGTAGTAAATTTGTTTTAATTTTGCTAATTAACTTCTAAAAACAACTAAAAACAACTAAAAACATTCTTATTCTATCCGAGCAAAGCTCGGTCACCAGGTACTATTTATAATGCATGCTGTATACCTATAAGAGATATGATAGATTGCAACTAAGAAGCAATATTTCCAGCATCCAAACTAGGAATAATAAATTATTAGAAATACCCTTTACCAGATTAACTAAGACCAAAAGTAGCTATCTTGTGATGGGTATAAAATGTTTTAACAGCATTCCCAAAACACTTAATTTTAATACTTATAAGAGTAAAGTTTTTGATTTCTTGGTTTTGCATCCTTTTTATAGTGTTAATGAATTTCTGAGCATCGATAGCAAGGATATATGTGTGTAAATTATCTATTGTTATTGTTTTAGTCTTCATAGTATTTATTATTGTTTTTTTGCAACTGCTGTTTCCTGTGATCTTTTGGAGTTGTTTTATGCATGTAGTTACCTATGTAGTGCACCTAGTGACTGGGTGCTGTGCTTTCTTTTTCTTTTTTTAAGCATGTATTTTAGAGTTTCTCTTTTCATGTATGAATTAAAAATTTTTCCTGCATGTATTTTCAACATAGTTTTTGCTTGCTGTGATTTTATGATTTATTATCACTGTTAGAGATATTTCAACATGTAGGTTAAATTTATACATCCTATTTATTGGTATTGTTTGTCTAAAGCATGGCGTTTGTATGGACAATTAATTGTATTTAATATAATGCTTGATATTTTCTGACTATGTCAATTGTTCTTTGTGGCTTAAAGGCAAATAAAGTATTTCATTTCATTTTATTTCATTAATGTGACGTCTGGTCAATTCAGCTTTTCTTTAAAAAGAACAAACAGTAAAAAAAATCGGTTGAAAATTTTGGAGTCGGTGAATATTTTAGTAGTATGCGGATACTGATTCCAAAAAATCTGATTAATGCCTTAAGGTTAAGTTTGAACTAGAAGAGCATACGATAAAAAATGAAAAACTGTATAATATGTTGTTTCTGACATAATAGGTCAATTATTTTTAAAAACCCCCAATATTCGGAAAACCGACAATTAATTAAAACTGTTTTACTTAATTCATTGCCGACCTCACAAAAATCCCAACCAAAAGTAGAATAGCTTTTTCTACAATACATAAATTAGTGGGAGAGGTCTTAAATTAATTCTGAAATAAAAAGGTACAAGTATAAAGGAAAGTAAAGAAAACAAAGAAATCAACCCTCCAAACCCCCTTATTTTTTCATTTCCACCTGACTATCCACGATCCAAAGTCTCAAAACGTATTCCTAGGACATAGTATTTCAGATTTATTATATATTTCCTGTCCGGTTAGTGTTTGAAAAAGTGTGACTGATTTGACAGCTAAATGGGAATAAGAGTTGTAAGAGTAGAGTAGACTGTAATAAGTAACAAGGCATGATTAGCTTTCTTTGTAGCTATTTTCTTAGGATAAGTGACTTTTACTGACATTTGTAAGAATTAAGATGGTGAGGAACACATATCTAAAAAAGGTCCGTAGTTTTTTAATTCACATCGCATCACAAAACTGATCATTGTAAATCATTAGATGGTTCGAAAGGAAGCGTTCGATTTCATACTCTGAACATTTTTCGCCATTAGATCTTGGAATCTACTCGCCAGCTGGGGTTGTAACCATTGCCGCGTGTGGACAGGTCGTACACGCATGTCAGCGGCAGGCCGTCGCGAACAGTAACCGCTGCGGCCCGCCGCCGCCGAAACCCATTAAGGTTTAATTTGACTGTCTGCTAATTCCCACGTAATTGTATTGTGTGGTGTCTGTGTTTGTTTCCATATTCCTATACACAATTGATCAGATAGAGTTTGCATCGTCTTCCGTTTTCACTCCACATAAGAACACAGTTTCGTTTCGATATGTTTGAGTACAGTCAATACGGGTTAAATCGAAATTAAAGATAATGCTGATTTTCTCTGAATTAAATGCAGTTTGAAGTATAGAGTTTAATGTTATTGAAATTTGAATTATATGTGAACTTCTTTGAACTTACTCTAAAAAATCCACTGGAGTAAATTAAAATACAGTACCACAAAAAAATCGAACTGTTCACAATGCGATAATTGTAACCATTGATATCTACCGCAACGAAGCAAAGAAAACAATGCAACTGACCATCCGAACGTAGAGGAATTGCGGAAACGCTTCCTTAGGAAACCTGGTTCACGTTACGACTTTAAATTTCAGAGGCTTATGGGAACCGACTGCGAATTATTATTGAAGTTAACTCTAAATTTTAGAGGTGAGGTAAGGGGTAATCTTAGTGGAGCATAATTAGAACTATTTAGGCCCAAGTGCAAACAAATTCAAACTTTGGAGGCTAAATTATGCGTTAAAAAACTTTAAATTGTCGGAAGTATTTTTTTAGAGTTTTAGAGTTTTTCTCAAGGGAACAGATAAAATCTACGTATTGTAGAGATTTTCGAATTATAGAGGTTTGAATTAGTGAGGATCTACTGTATGACGTAAATAGAGCTATTTTCGAAGAAACCACCTTCATAATTTAAAAATTATTATCTTGGGATACATAACCTATATCTTTGGCAGTGTTTAAGTGAGTAACACTACATATTTTTGGTATATTTTATGATAAATATTTTGATACTACAAATAAATTTTCACATTTAATTAAGTAAGTGTTAACTTTTCATTAAACACAAAGAAGAATCTATTGAAGTATTCAAGTTTCTTCACAAAGAGAAGAGATGCAGAGCAGTGTATAAACCTCAAAGGTGTGTTCAAAACAGCCTGACAGCCTGTCACTATCCTGATATTGTCTTCTTGGTAGATGATCTTTTAAAACGTAATTTGACCTTTTAGATCCATCGAGAAAGTTACTGAATCCAGCTACCTCTAGGCGTTATACTTTCAACTATTTTTTTTATTTAGTCGTTCTATTTTCAATTATAGGTTCTTGAAAAAAAATTTGTTATTTACAAAGCCAAATATTACCTTATATAATTTCTGAAATGGTAACCTACCCAGGTAGGTATTTTAAGCTAAGTATGAATGAGAAATGAGTACATGTTAAATGTGACACAATCTTGTTGTCCTGTCACTGACTAAAGCTGACAAGTAATAGCCCAATAATTGGACAATCCAGCCAATGGCATCTAAGGGACATACAGTTTAACGAGGGATCCGAACCACAATATTGCCTCTGAATTACGAACTAGTCTATTTATGAGGATCTTTGCAGATGAACGTAGTATTCAATAGTATGGACGTCTATCCACACCACAGAATATCATATCCACCGACCATCACTCATCTATCCACAATTCGTGACCTCCAAGTAGCTGGATTATTGGACGCTACCATCCCAATCTCATGCTTAGCTTAAGCGAAATGACGCAGCTAAATAGGTTGAAAATTAACAAAATAGTTAATTTACGAACATTAAATTAGTTGTTCAGTATCTAGAGTGTATAGTACACAAACGTACAAAGGTAAACATTTAAAAAATGAACCTTTTATCAATGTGTACTATCATATATTTTTCTTCTAACTTTACGTGACTAGATACTTTATCGAAGCCATTAAACTCATCAGAGTGTGTTGGTTGCTTATATATGAATAAAATGAGGGAAAGTTATAAAATGTTAGTGACAAACAACAGCTGATTCACTTATCAGGCTCATTAATTTTATAAAATAACTAGCAGTAAGCCCGTCCTTTGTACGGTTTGTAGGATTTAGTTTAAGGAAGAAAGATTATGATACCAAAATGTAAACCCGAAATCCTAAACATATCAGTAAAATGTAAATAAATCAATACCAGCTTTATTATTTAGCATTACTTTACAATTAAATAGATTAGAACATTTATACCATTATTATAATTAGTTATACGTAAAAAACCTTTTTAATATAGTATGATTTCTAATTGGGTGTAAAATCAATGGCCAATATAAACTAACTAATATTGATTTAACAGCTGTTTTCTTTTCTTTCTATTAAATTTTTTAATTTTTTAATTTTTTAGATATTAAACTACAAAGACAGCTACAGCTGATTATTACCAGTAGGTGGTTTATTGATAACTAGCCAAAGTACCCGTTCTTCGCACGGGTTAAAAAGGCTGAAAGGTTTGGCTCTACTGATACATTTAAGTTATTGTTAATTAATTCTTCATTGTTTACAAAATGACAAAACACGAGAGTCTACAACATTTCAAAGTAACATCTGTCAAATATTGTCATATATATAAAGAATTACATGTAAAATTGAACGCAATTTATATCGAAATATATAACATCTCAGTAAAATTTCCATTGAAAAAAACCTTCCAGATATTTGAAGATTATAATAAAAGACGATCCTTGTTGAAAAACTGGAGAAAAATGCTAAGCGCCCAGACGCCCAAATAGTCAGGATCGAATCCAATAAAAGGAAATGAGAAACAAAATGTGAATTTTCACCAATTGAGTTCCAAATCCGGGCAAGAAGATGGGGCAAGCCGTGCATTAGATGAAATTAACAATAATAAAGAGGATAACGCGGTCGGAAACGTTGTAAAAAAGGAATGCATTCTCAATAGGTTCGGAGCCACTTCCAGAATTGGCAATACAAGAGGAGAAAATTCGAATAATTGGGTTATAACAATTCATAGTCGGACCTAATGGAAGTATTTTGCCGTGAATGTCGTCTTGTACCAGAGCAGAGGCATCCTCACTGTGCCAAAAACAACATTCACTGTGTTGTGAATCCAACATTCAGAAACTCCATACCAAACAACATTATATCACTCAGAAAAAAAAACATAATTCAGTTCTTTCCAGATCCCTTATAAAACATTTCGTAGTTAAGAGATTTGTACCCTTGTACTGTTATACTGGAATAATGAAAAATATATGGGTAATGAAAATACCTAATACTTTACAAAAATATAACGTTTTTTAATCAAGCAACTCATGTTATAATAATATTTTTGCAAGTTTGTTTACGCCACTCGTTCTTGCAGGCTTCTTCGTCACGATTGAAGAAATATATGCATCAGTTAGGTTAAAAACACGCGTTTAGGTTATTATTTTCAAAAATTTCCCCGTAACCTCCTTTTTACTGCCCACCAGGTCCAAGGATTTGTACCACTCACCAATGCTTACGGCCCTCAGGAAAATATACAAAAAACCACTGGCTTTCGGAGAAATTCTCGTGAGGATCCCGTATTAACTCTTTTATCACAATCCTCTGTTGTCTGCTAATAATTTTCACTTTTAATCCAATCTAATTTGGGAATAATTGAATTTAAGGTAAATATGTAAAATACAAAATACCCCCGTCGCAGCAGACCTGCGTACTCAGTGAATTTCCAAATCAATAAAATGACAACAATAGTACAAGTATGTGACAAGATTGATCAACCAATACCTGTTGATAAATTAGAGTATTTGCCTATTCTCTGTAACATTAACATGGGAAAGAGTATGCAGGTTTGCTGCTTTGAGAAACAGTAAAAGTAGGTATTTTTACCATAAACTATTTTTTCTGACCATATATCATTATCTGGACATAAATAAAGGAGTTTGATTATTCTCCATAAGATTAACATGGGAAAGAGTATGCAGGTTTGCTGCTGTGAGGAGCACATAAACTAGGATTTTTTAGCATAAACGTATGGATCCCAACCACATGAAGCTAAACACAAAGTTTCATCCAAAACTATTGATTGGTAAGGGAGATATTAATTTTCCCTTATCCTCCATAAGATTAGCATTGGAGTCCCTAAATACTGTGTTTAGTTTTTAATGGTAAGTTAAAACCATTAGTTACCATTACTAATGGTAAAAGATCAAATTTTAAAATTTTAAAAATTACATGGAAAAACGCAAAATCTAACAATTCAATTGCAATTGTGTTGCGTATCAGACAGGCAATAAGCTGTCGTGGTGAATAGTTGAGATACTTTATAAAATAAACAATAAAAAATAGACTTATAAAATGATTAAGTCTTATTAAAATGAAAATATAAAACGAAAATAAAATATAAAATATGAACACATAAAATAAAAGAAAACTAGTTAAGTTGTGGGTTCTGAGTAACAAAATAGCTTACCATAAGAAGAAATATATGATTTGGATATACAGTAGTTGCATTTCAGCCTTGGCTTATTTTTTATTATAAATATAAAAAACGGTCTATTGAAAGTACTATATAAGAACGTTTGATATAATATACTCTTTAATAAGTATAATAAACCTTATTTTGGCAAAACATAATCAGTGTATAAAATATCATACCGCTAAAGTCAAAATAGACAATCCTTCAGTCCTGGCTGCTTGCTTGATATTCTATCTGTATAGACCTACTTAGCTGATTTGTTGATAGTCTTCTTGTTTTCTGTGTCAAATCTGAGTTTGAACCACCATTTGGATGTGGCGTTAAAGCACTCCCTATTTAATATTTTGTACAATACATTAAAATGCATTGTAGCAAAAATATAAAAAAGTTTAAAATAAGCTAGAGAGCGGTTGGTTGAATTTTTAGCTAAGATAAAACTATTCTTATAGGGATGAAAAACATTGTGCTGGAAAATAAAGTTGATAACTAATAATTTTCATGTTAGAAGCCGAATTGAGATCAATACGATTCAAATGATACAATGTAAGAGGAATAACCTTTTTCTCCTAAACATTTTGCACAAATTAAAATTTCTATATCCTCATGAATTTTAATCACAACTAGAATATCTCAGACATAATGAATATTTAACATTGTTAACTGGAGTGTAAATCAAACTTCAAAATATATGGATGCTGCTTG
Source organism: Nephotettix cincticeps (assembly GCA_023375725.1). NCBI lineage: Eukaryota > Metazoa > Arthropoda > Insecta > Hemiptera > Cicadellidae > Nephotettix > Nephotettix cincticeps. The sequence continues at coordinate 32,456,684 of CM041790.1, read as the reverse complement.
AGTTTACAGGTTTTAAGTCCCTACTTCCATGGAAGATTCTGATTGGAGGTTTTATGAAAATTAAATTAAAAGGAAAACCGTTTATTCAGGTAAAGTTAGGGTCACACAACGCTTTCATATACTTAACATGATTGAAATAAAAATTATTAGATATTAAAAAATGAAATAATAATATTAACATAAACAAACAAATTGAATACTGTAACAAAACGATATTTATAAACAATAAAATAAAAACAGGAAAACTATGTTCCAATTTTCAAAAGTATTTAATCACTAAAATAATCTTTAGCTTTATCCAGCTTAAATTAATATATTTTATCAAAAGATTATCAAAAAGAATATTCATCACACACACTCAAGCAATCGTGTGCCACCAAACGCACATATCCTCTAATACACCCCAGCTGAGACTATCCGCTCAAAATAGAGGTTTTCAGTGCTCCCACAAACTGGGAAGAATTTTATTTTACGCCTTCCTTAAAATAAAATTTAGCAATTATTACATTGATCAATAAAAATTTATTTGAATGGTTTAGATCCTGTAGTATTTCTGTAAGAAAGCTCTTCATAAAAATCATTGTTTCAAATTACAGTTGTTTCTTAAAACTAAGCAAGTTTTAAAGACATTTGTTAATTTGCGATATCAAGGAAAACGAGGAAGGTATCTAACAGTTAATTAATAAACAATAACATGGACTCTTATAAAGTAACCACAAAGTGTTATAAACACTGGGCCAGTTATAGGAACCGATTAGAATTTATAATTCAGTTTGGTCACTCGTGAAACTTCATCAGACATCGTTCAGTTCATTAATATGCATAGCCTTTGTCGGTGCTGTGGTAAGATTAATTCCACTGAAAACAACTCTTTACCTGTGTAAGAGTTTGTAAGGTGTTAGTCGACGAAGAGTCAGATCCAGTAGCTCATGGATCATGACTCCTTTTTCACTCATGACTACATGACGCCTTTTTTAATGTGTTTATTTTTTCGTCATACCGCTTCAAAAACCAGTGATTACCAGCGTTTTTGTTGAAAAGCAAAAGCTGTTATTTTTCTTCCTAGGACGATATTCTAGGGTGTAAAAGAACATTGTTGATGATACTTTTGATTCGAGGTCAGCATTCGATTGTTAATCGAAAAAGTAACTGCAACAATCACTATCAATTTGTTGTGCATTTTAGACGTTCCGGATATAGGATGATCCTAGATTATGAAACTGTGTTCGGCTGTTAAACCGAAATATCGAATGGTTGAGATCGAACTATCGATAATAATAACTAACACTGATATAACCTAAACAACCAATCAGGAATTAAGAAAGAACTGCTATAACATAAGTAACGTAACAGCTAATAATTAGTCTAAAGCGACAAAAATGGTCGGAAACAACTATTAACACTAAATTAGGTAATAATTTATTTTTATGAGTTTGTTTCATTTTTTTGCAGTATGACGAAAAATATAGATCATCACATGGCCGAAAATCGGCTTTTTGATATATAATCGCACATTTAGGCTTAACTTAAATGGCTGTTAACAAGTTTAACAGCCTCGGCTGTTAAACTTGTGCTCGTATCATAAACGTCCGTTTTTGGTCCTAGTAATGAAATATACTATTTCATTACTGTACCGAAAACAGCTGGTTTCGACGTTAGTTGCGAATACAGAAAGTTTTCCGGCCTAGGCCAGGCAAATCAGCTGGATATTTACCCAAAGTAGTATTTAGTTACGATTTCTGATACTATTAGCGCTCAGCACTTACTAGTAGCTTTAACAATACTATCATTCAAGGACGAAGGCTGTAAAGAGTGAAATCAGCTGTAAAAACAATATTACTGTAGCCATTGTACAAGTACTGAGGGAATCAAATGGGCAACTAAAGATCAGTTTGAAAATTATATTACTTAATTAGTTCTCTTAATATGATTACATTGTAATGAAAAAATATCGTTCACAACTCAGATTAAAAGTGTTTTCCGTGGGTTGATCGAATTCTCGAAATATTTCTCGTAAACTCGATCGTGGCTCGGAAACAGCCACTGTCCATCCTTGTGATGAAATATACTATTGTGTTGCTTATTTTAGGGGTAGTTTATTTTGTGTCCACTGAGTAAACGAAAAAAATGAAAATCAATCCAGTTAGACCGTTACACATTAAAATATTTCGGTACAAGGAACAAGGCTTTCCGGTTCAAAACAAAGGCACAGCGTTTGTTTGATTGAATTAATTGTTTTTGCTCGCACCACCTCAACAGTCTTCCTACTGAAGGTAAGTAAATAAACTGTATCGGTGGACTGACACATACTTTCTTTCTCAAGTCAGTTTAAACGACGATATTTAATAAAACCAACATATTCTTTAACGTTAATCCAAATATTATTTGGTAATTTGAATTTCATATTTTTTCAAACATTATCATACGATTTCTGATAATAAAAAGAATCAAAATTAAATTGATTGTTAGAATTCCATGGAGGGACAACCCTCTCCCGTCGTAATACCAAGCTTTCTTGAAAGATTTTGTTGGGTGATGTGACTTTACGCTGCATACAAAAGTTTCATGGAAAACGGGTGGGAAATAAGGAAGAAATTTAGTTTTTAATATTCTCCTTTGGAATAGCATTGAGCGCTCTCAGACAACGTACTGCGTTAATCATTAAGAGAGTAAATTTAACTTTCCTCTAAAACCGTTAGTCGTAGACAAATCATTCGAAATACTATTTTTTAAGGTTTTAGGCTGGTTTCAATGGTGTTAGTCAATATTATACTTTACCTTTACAGCTTTCACGGGGAAAAATTACTTTAAAAAGCCCATTAATTTTAATACCCTATGTTTTGAAAAATGCGGGTGGTGTTGGTTTGTATCATAAACGACTGTAAATAATATTATTTACATAAAAACCCTCAAAAATAGCTGTATTTTTTAGAAAAAATAATTTTACGTGTTTTGGGGTGATGGTATTAGTGGTAAAATACCATTAAAATAATAAATTTAAAAAAGAAAAATCCAAGACACCGTGGATTATTACGTATACATACCAAATTTCATAAAAATCGGACCAATAGTCTCTTCGCTAGGTTTATTTACATCGAGGGGATGTGCCACCCAATGTGAGGGGGGCACACATACACAGACAGACAAATATCATTCTGAAAATCCCTTTTTTCGATTCAGTGGGCACTAAAATGGATATATCCACCAGAAACTCAAATTTGAAAATTCTGACAAAAACTATACGTTCTCCTTATACTATTATATAGGGGGAGAAAGTAAAAATGTTTATATTTACTTCCCTGCGGGAAATATATTAGATCATGGATATGTCTAAAGGTAATATTTTTACTTCATCTAAACAGCTGTTCCTATTCTTTTATATTGAAAATTCAATACGAAAGCTCTGGTGGTTTCTATGGAAACCTGTTACATATTTTCCAGCTTACAAAAACGCCAACCTCCCCCCCCAGAGCTAAGACATATCCATGTAAAAGCGCAGGAAGTTTTGCTGACTTGGAAGAGTAAATATTAGTTTAACAAATGTACGGGATTTTGAACATCTGATATCATATCTCAACGATGAAAAAGTTTATTCATTCCAGACCAACCTTAACTAGCAACAACTAGATTCTAGATGTTATTTTATATATTAAAAAAGTCTTATAATTTTTTATGTCTTGCCCAAATGTTTATAACTATGTACGTTTATTTAAGTATTGTTTTATAAAAAATACAATGTTTTAGATTTTTGTGGCCGTAAAAATTGAATTAATCCTAATATTTTTTAATTAAACATAAATGTTTCTGGATAGCCACCATACTTTTTGTCCTTCTGACTGGTTAGTCCTCAGCCCAGCTGTATCGGAAATTTAAGGCGAACTCGAGGGAAGGGCGCGGATGAGTGTTAGTAGATTACCGACACAGATAAGGTCGTCCATTTGCCAGTAAATGGGTGTCCCTATCTTGTCAATGTTAATCTGGTATACTTTCATGGATCATTTTCTACAAAACCTTGCAAGATATAAAATTGATTTTGGTATCAAATCGATCATTACATATTTATATTGAATTTTGAGAATGAAAATATCTTTAAATTTATTCGTGAACAATGTACCTCTTATGGGTAAAATTCGATTTTTGGAGAATCGTGCTTAATAAGTATAGTTCATGTAAACATAAACGAAATTCAACGATAAGGTTGGTAAAAAATCCCGGACCGGCTTAATATTCCTATTATTAACTATCCTACAAGAGTAACACTTTGCAATTTAAATTGGGACCTAAAATACTATTTTTTAGCTTATTACCCACATCAACCTCACATGGGAGATGACCCACGTAGAGTCAGTACGAAATCTTTAGTAGAAAATATAAAATATGTATTTTTTAGCAAAGTATAATGCCTCAAACCCGACTTCGAAAGAATGACCGAGAAGGGCTATAAAGACGGCTTGAATTTTAATTTTTTAAGTTAGGAAAAGTATTGAATGGGTTTAGAAATTTATTAGATGCATGAGTAAAACTTTGCAAATTCAATTGTGTATCTACTTGCTAATTTTTAACGCTGTTACCAAGTCTAAAGAGACAAATATGTTGATACATAGCGATATGTTTATAGCAGGGTATGCCAGGCTATATGCCAGGCAGGGTGATACCACAAATTTGATTTTAGTTCGAAATGGCAGTCATTTAATGATGGCCTGAATTTTAAATTTTTAGGTACTGAACGGCTTATTAGGTCGTCCACCATTGAAGGTATTAGAGTTGGTAACAACGTAAAACATAAATTGTTGGCACTCAATTGAATTTGCAAAGTTTTGATCTTGAATGACTAAATGTATTTAAAACCTATCAGCATCTAAAAAGATCAAATTCAATTTTTAACCGATTACTTTTTCCGACTCATTCATTCTTTTGCAGTCAAGTTTTTGTATTTTGTTAAAAATACCTATATTTTGATGTGCATATCAATCTATTCGACTCCACGTGGGGCATCCCTCATCTGAGGTTGATAGTCAGTAAAAAGTTAAAAAGCTAAAAAAATAGTATTTTAGGTTTCAATTCATATTGCAAAGTTTATCTCCTGAAGGATAATTAATAAAAAAATATTAAGTTATTCCGAGAATTTTCACCAACCCTGTATAAAGACCACATTGTATGTTTGTCACGTTGAAAAATCTAAGAATAATTCTGGTGCGTGTAATCACAAAAATTATGTAATAACTTTTAAACGATTTATCTTAATTATGCGTACTTTTTAATTGCATTTGTAATTTTATAATTTTAAGACAAAATCTCAAATCTTTTTTAACTTTTTGACACATCCCTTAATTAATGGCCCAATGAATAAAGGCGCCAGCATATTGGTCCACTATATTCGTCCAGTGTATTCCACAATTCGCTTACAAATATTTGATGAACGAGTGAGGAAGGGGTTCAACAGTTTAAAGATCATTCAAAGAAGACGCTCCTGATGGACAAAATGGTCGGAAATCAAATTTTCGTTAAACATTAATCTAACCAGATCATGAATGAAGCTAAAGCAAACAAGGTAGAGAACAAGCCCACAGCCAGAGAAGTTGGGATACGTAAATGTAATCAACGGGACTAATAGAAACATGGGTGAAATTGACTACCACCCTCCCGGTGGCAGAGGCAGAGGGGTCATATTGTGGCCTGTTCGGACCTCCCCCGTCGTCCACCTGACCCGCGTGCCATCTTTTTATCGAAGATTCTATTTGCACGTCCAAATGTACATACTGTTATTTGCGTTAGTTTAGGTTCTTTGCATAAAATATTATATAAACCGTTTCGGCAAACTATAAACCTCTACTGTCTATGAAATATTGACGTCATGTGAAACGAACGTGTGCGGTAATGGTGCACATCAACGTGTGAATAGCCTCTGTATCTTTTTATTATACAGGAGTTTAAAGTGAACTTCCTCAAGTACTGTATGTCAATAAATATGTTTAAGCTAATTACTAGAAACGTCAATCTCATCTGAATGATAAGGAGTGTATAGTTGTCCTGTTTTTTTGAGGTATTAAATGTTACAGTATTAGCCGCAGTTTCGATCCAAAAAATAATTCGTAAACTTGTCCAGTTTATATTTAAAATTCAGAGCGATATGTTGTAAGTTCGTCTAAAATCTTATTACATAATTACCTTTCTCAAATTGCGACCTTCCTTGGGTAGGTATTTTAAGCAAGTATGAATGAAACATGAGATGTATGTGGCGCGATATTGTGGTATCGTTACTAACTAAGGCCATAGAGGAAATAGATATACGATGGTTTAGAAAGACAATGCTAAGGCTGACATATTCCTTAGGTAGCACTGTTAGTAGCCAAACAGCAAATGACACCTAAGGGACCACCAGTTTAACGTGAGATCTGAACCACAATTTTGTCTCTGATTTACGATATGGCTAATAATAAGAGTGTTGTTTGCGGGTGACCTTCGTATTCAATTGTGTAGACGTTATACACACCAGGGAACATCACATCTACCGACCATTGCTCATAACTATCCACAATTCGTGACCAAGTAGCTGCATTAAGGTCAAAACCGTTGCACTTGTTCGTTATGGGGAGTGTTACAAAACTTACGATCGCATTCAATGTCGTTGATAACCTATAATGTAGGCTAAAGATCCAAGCGAAAAAATTATTAGGAATTTGTTTATAATCATTTTAGGCCAACCCTAACTGTAACACTCTCTCTGTGAGAATTCTAGAATCTCTATAATTCTAGACGAGGTTATTTAAAATTTGAAACAATTATCCTACGTTCTGTTAAAATTAACCTGTTAAAATCCAATTTAAATAATCTAAGGACTCTAATTGAAATTGAAAAGCAATTCTAATCTGAGTGTTCGCGAAAAAGTTCTTGAAAAATTATCAATCATAATAAAGGTAACGTACCAGTTAGTGTAAAGTTGACGCTCTAAATTCAAAGTAAAGCTCAATATAATCATTGCTTGACCGCTCCATGAAAAATTAGATGATCGCGATCTTTTACTAAGTCTAAGTAAAATTAAATAAAGTCGTAATCAAAACTTACACCATGTTATCCAGAAATATGCATGTTTTATAAGTAGGCCTAAGCATCATCGGCGAGATAACAATACTGTATTAGTAATACAATCACAGTTGCATCCACGAACGCTAGGCCACGCGGCACTAGGGGCTCGGCCGTCGCGCTATGATAGGCCTAAGTCCCTCAGCTCATATATATGCAAATACATCGTCACTCTGGGTCCAACTCGTCCAACTGCCATGAAATGTGAATGTCATATTCCAGTCTAAGTTTTCGGTTTCACAAGCACTCTGCGGCAACTCTGTTGTTTTATTGTGAACCATGTGGGTTACAAAAATAGGTTACAAAACTTGTTCTACACCAGGAAGGGAATAACATTTTTTCTTCTATTTGAATCAACACTAAGCAATTGAGAATATGTACTAATGGTAAAACTTTGTTGATTGTTTTACCGTGCTGATTCGGTTTATTATTTGAAACCACCACTAATATCTTTTAATCAGTTTAGCGATTTTGTGAGATTAAAACATATTTTACATACAGTTACCCAGTAATGTAGACTACCCCCTAGCTCACTGATTTGAGGATGCAAATCTATACTTTATGTCACTCTAGATCTGCAATCTGAAAGCATGAAATAGTAAGCGCGTAATATGCAGACAAAGCCGTATGCGTGAAATAATTTGGCAGCACTTCTATTTTAAAAGTGAATTAAACAAAATTTGTAGGCCTACTACTTGATGAGAATTCATCCTGGACTCCACATACATATATTTAAAGACGTAAAATTTCATTTGGTTTATTCGTTTTAAGAAATGTATCTAAATTTTGTTCATAAGAAATCATGTTGAAAGTTTAACATGCCAATATTGATTCTCATATTAGTTTTGGTGTAAAGCTATATGATGCAAAGGCTAGTCAAATTTTTAAAAGTATTTTAACCCTTTAAAAAAGGTTTTGAGAATCATGGTAAATTTTGATAGTAAAATACATTTTTATCAATTGTATATTATGGCGGTACAATGGAAAATACATTAAAAAAATTACATGTGCAAAGGCTTCCGAATGTACACTTCCTCAATCGCACACCATGATTATAATACGAGACACAAAAATATCCAGCCTAGTGCTGGAACCAAATTTGTACACAAAGTACCGAGGGACACCGAATAAAATTAATTAAAATTAAATATGTCCAAAGTAAAACTTAAAAAAATACAAAATAGGTAAAGAATTTCATTCTTTGGATGAGTCTTTCAGTGACCAATTAAATAATTGGTTGAAGGTTTTAGAAATTAATCTTTTATTTAATGTTTGCTTTTAAGTGTGACGCAATTATGTTATACATAAATGTTATCATGCCATGAATTAAAATTTTCTGATACTGATTCAGCTTTGGCTCTAAATCCGCTGGCCAGCTTTTGTCTTGGTGGCCTTCCACCAAGATTGGATGTTTCTATTTCGTTGATTTGAAATTTTGTTAGCATTTATATTAATTGTGTTGTATTGAAATGAATGACAGTGATATTAGTGATTATTATTCTACACCAGAACAATCGAAAGAATTAGCAAGGGGAGTGTCTTTAGATCTTTTAAAAGAGAAAATCTAAACTCAAATACGAAAAAAGGTATGAACAACTTACTTGATGGTGTAAGATCATAGAAAAATCACTTCTGTTTAAAATATAGTACGTCTCTTTTACCAATTTTTATGTTTCATGGTAACAGTAGGTAAAATATAATGTGCAAATTGCAAAGTGAGCAAAGTGCAATTGCCCACTTTGCTCACGAGTTGTATAAATAACTATTACCTACCCACATAAAGGATGAAACAAAATTATGGTGGAAATATTGAGTCGGAAAAGTTTAAGGAGGACAATAATAGTGATAAAAATTGATTAGCCTTACCGAGATCGAAACTAGTGACGTCACTCCCCCATGTTCGGCGACTGACACGCTAGCAACCGAGACTATTCAAAGGTCTATTCAAAGGTCTTTGGTCTTTCCGTTCATCCACATAGACCATTCCCATAGACCAAGTCATAATTCAGAGGCATTGTTTTGTATCCCACGTTAAACCCTTGGTCAGCCTCAGTCAGTCACAAGACTACAAGATCACGCCACAATCATCTTACATGCATTTCTCATTTATACGAGCTTTTTATCTATTTCTCGTACTTTGCTTAAAATACCTACCTGGAAAGGTCGCCATTTCAGAGAGATAAATCCCCGTCGCGGCAGACCTGCGTACTCAGGGAATATCCAAATCAATAATATATGACAAGTTTTATAAAAATCTTTCCATAAACATGAGAATTATTTGCCTATTCTCCATAAGATTAACATGGGAAAGAGTGTGCAGGTTTGCTGCTGTGAGGAACACTGAAAGTAGGCATTTCTACCATAAAAAATTTTATTTTTAACATTTATACCAACTTTCATCAACATCTGTCTATAAATAAAGGAGTTTGCCTATTCCCTATATGATTAACATGGGAAAAGAGTATGCAGGTTTGCTGCCATGATAAACACATAAACTATGATTTTTAAGCATAAAAATGGGTATCAATAACATGAAGGTAAATACCAAGTTTTATCTAAAAATATTGATTGATATGGGAAATATAAATTTTTCCTTATCCTTCATAAGATTAACATTGGAGCCCCAAAATACAACGTACTGTGTTTAGATTTTTTAATATCTCGGTAACCGTTGGAGATAGAGAAAAACTTTAAGGAACTAAATTGTGCAATTTTTTAAGCCGATTCTAATAGTGAAAGATAAAATTTAAACATTTTACTGTATTAAAATTACATGTGAACGAACACATAAAACCCAATTTTGTAGTACAATCCTCCCCCAAACTACCCCTTCCAATTGACCAATATGTCTGGATTACGAACTCGTCCGAGCAATTGTAGGAATACACGTTTCTACCAAATTTGGTCTCAATCGGACCATTTTTACGAGAGTTATCGTGTTCACAGTCACACACACACACACATAACATATATATACATACATATATATATATATATATATAAATTTTAACGACTATTGTTTTTGGTCTCTGGGCACCTAAAGAAGAAAAAATAACATGGTCCCGGGGTTAAGTCTCACCATGAGACCTACGGTAATAGCTTCTTCCCTATGGGAAATTCGCTAAAAAGCAATAGTAATAATAATTTACGGAGTCCCTAATATGTAAAACTATATTTGCATCGCTCACTATAATTAGTAGTGTCAAGTTTAACCAAGTTAATGAGTATCGTAACAACCTGGGTTAGCTGCGCTCGTTTAACGGTAAGAATAAAATATATCAGTATGAACAGTACGAATACATTTTTCCGTATGTTTAATGCATGGATATAATCGTATTAAGGCAACATAATAAATATTAAATTTAAAGTACAGTAATTACGAAAAACTTCAAATGTTACTTCCGATTGATGGTGAATATTTGGTATTTTATGCCTAGGGCAAGGTCGGTTAACACAAAACTTCGGTTAATTAAAACTCGGTTAAACGGGACTATTTGTAAGACATTTAAATAATTTCACAATTTTTAAGTGTAGGCTACATTTGAGCATTTCAAATGGTACTAGAATATTTGTAGTTCTTAAATGTTTTAATCTAGGTACAATAACTTATAAACAGAATCTGAATTAAAAAAGTTTTTTGACACGGATATGTCTTAGCTCTGAGGGGGGTATTGGAGATTTGTAAAATGGAAAATATGTAACAGGTTTCCATAGAAACTACCAGAACTATTGTGTTGAATTTTTAATGTAAAAGAATAAGAACAGCTGTTTAGATGAACTGAAAACATTCACTTTAGACATATCCATGATCTAACGTATGTTCTACAGGGAAGTAAATACAAACATTTTACCATCCTAGTTTATGAGAACGATTATCACTACGATAATACCGGATTAAAACGTTCTAATGCATCTATAACACTATAGTATTGATTTTGGTCTTCTTTCCAGTACAGCATTTCAAGAGACTAAGGCGTCGTCGGATAGGCAAAACAGGTACTGTGTCAAAATTGCGTCTGGCTCAATGAAGGCGCCCCGTGTCGTTCAGAATAAGCAATGCAATTGGGGTATAGGAACGCCGTGTATCATTGGGTAAAACCTTTTTATTTCATAATAATGTAAATATAAATTATATGAATTCCTCGTATTTTATTTTGACGATTGCATTTTTTTCGTAGCGTAACAATACAACATGAACACTTTTCTGATCGATAATTATGACTCTTTGAAGTGGATTTTTATTTTTTCATGTTTGAGCGAACGCACAGAACAAGAGAAATTGGAGGTGGAAATAAATGTCCGCCTTTATTAAAACCCAACAACGCTTTCATTTGAACGTAATTTTTTAAACTGTTTCTCTGTTATTGGCTTAGCGGCAAATATAAGAAACAACTTCTTAGTTTCTAACGATTGATTAATTTTTACGAACTGTTTGAACAATTATAAATTTAAAATATCCCTTGGTTAAATTCTTATTTAGAGTACGGATTAGCTATACCTGCAGGAAGTTATATAAATAAAATACAAATTTTAAATTTAAAAATGTTTTACTTGTACGTAGCAACCAAGATGATTAATAAACTTCCATTTCACCTCCAAAACTATTAAAGTGGAATTTATAATAAAATTATGGCTCTATTTATTAGGTCTATATTATTTTAATTGTTTTCTCATTGTGTTTTATACTATTTGTAAGAGGTTCTGATATTTATTTTCATTTTTATGTATAACAGATCATAATAGTGTGTTACAAAAATCTGCTAACACCCCTCCAGAGTCTAGACATATCCATGCGAAATAGAAATGTGTGAGATCCAATGACACAGGTAAAAACCTACGGGTGGTGTAGCCAGAGGTATTTTATTGTATTAATGTAATTATGTGTGTATCTTTATTATATGTCTTTAAGACGATAACTCTTTTAAAAATGGTCCGATCGAGACCAAATTTGGTAGAAACGTGTATTCTTACATTTTCTCAGACTAGTTCGTAATCCAGACATATCGGTCAATCGGAATGGGTAGTTTGGGGGAGGGGTTTGTATACGAAAAATGGGAGTTTTGCGTTTTCCCATGTAAAATAAAATTTCAAATTTTATCTTTCCCCATTTTAAGATCAGCTCAAAAACTACACAATTTAGTTCCTCAAACTTTTGCTCTATTTCCAACTGTTACCGAGATATTAAAAATCTAAACACAGTAAATTGCGCAGTTACTGTCGTAGACAGATCGCAAACAGATTTAGGGACTCCAATTCTAATCTTATGGAGCATAAGAAAAAAATAATATAGCCCTTATCAACCAATAGTTTTGGATGAAACTTTGTATTTAGGTTGTATTTAGCTTTATATTTAGATTAGCTACTTTCAGTCTTTCTCAAGGCAGCAAACCTGCATATTCTTTCCCATGTTATTGCTACGGAGAATAGGGCAAATACTTTAATTTATCAACAGATATTGATTGGTCAACCTTATCATATACTTTTATTATTTTTGCCATATTATTGAGGTGGAAATTCGCGTGTACACAGGTCTGCTGCGACGGGGGTGTTATTATTTTTATGTTTATCTATGAATTAACTGTAGATAATAGTTCAAATGATAAATGTGCGGGAGTTAGAAGCGTGTTAAAATGTTTTCCGGTTATTGCTTATACCATAGGAATTTTAAATAACACCGAACAATGAAACACTAAATTCCCAAATTTATTAATCTCGTAAGTTTAACCTAAGGATATTTGTTTTTACATAATTAAATTTAAAAAAACAATTGAAATATGTGTCAACAACCTGAAAATTACTAAGTACCTATCGTGTATTATAAATTAAGTTCAAAAAATAAGATGAAATCCTGAAAAAACTTATAAATAGCCTATTTAGAGAATATATCAAATATTCAAATTCTAACGTTTCAAGTTTTACGTGTCATGTGCTTTCTCATCATTCTAAGAAACATTTTGAGTTGGAGGGAGCACTAGAACACCAATTAATATTGGTAGTGGTAATATTTAATGATATTTCAACCATTTCGACAAAATTTAACACATAATGAAAATAAAATAATAATGAAAACCGATTGCTACTTAAGGTACTTGGTTTATTGTACCATTTTATTCATAATATGTATGTTTGTTTCAGACATGTGTTTAAAATGATTAATATCTTATTATCATACTGGTTTTAAATATTCAATAGGCTTTGATTTCTCCCACTTATACGATAGTATTTGGAAAAAGTATTTTTTATGTCAAAAATTTCGAGTTTGAGTTTTTGAGTTGAATTTGAGTTTTTGAGAATTGAATTCGAGAGTGGAAATATAAGTTTTTGGGTCCCCTGAATAAAAAATTGGATTTCGACGTGATGTCTGTCTGTTATATATATATATATGCGTGTGTGTGTGTGTGTGTGTGTGTGTGTGTGTGTGTGTGTGTGTTTGTCTGGATGGACAAACATATCTTACCCCATTGGTCTGATCAAAATGAAATAAATATTAGATTTTAAGGGTAGTTCACCCATAAAAAACGTGAAAAATCAAAATATCTCAAAAAATGCTCTTACGGTTATGATTAGTATTTAATATCTTATAGTGCATACTCCGCATACACCTAAATAATATGACACCACTCACATGTCTGTAAAAATAACGGTTCAAATGTATGGCTTTTAAATGTAAAAAATTAGTTTTAAACAATAAACGTAAAGTATAAATTGACTACCGTCATTAAAACCAACTTAAAAATTAAACAAATTAATATTTTTAATCATTTGTCTATGACTAACGGCTTCAGAGAAAAATTAAATTTACAGTCTATAGTAAACATTGTAAGTTGTCTGAGAGCGCCCAATGTCATTTTAATGGAGAATATTAAAAAATCAATTTCCTCCTTCTTTCCCAACCGTTTTCCAGGAAACTTGGTATGCAGTGTAAGGTATTATTACCCAACAAAATTTGCTGAAAATGTTTGGTATTACGGGGGGAGAGGGTAATACCCCTCCCCACCAATGTCTAAAAATTAATTTAACTTTGTTTCTCGTGTCTAAGAATGTGATAGGTTCATTGAAGGGTTGTCGTATGTGCCAGACCATTGATACCGATTGTTTACATCGTATGTAAAAATATAATGACAATGAGGTGCAATGACATAATGACATAATGACAATGAGGTATGAGGTGCAAGACGATTAAACTATAGACGTTTTCTTAGAGAAAATCAAAACGTAGGCATATAAAGCGGTAAAATAAGAAAATTAAACAAAGTTGATTAAGCACTTTAACATGTTAATAAGTCGAGATGCATCTCAGGTGTCAGGTATCCTGTTTTGGGTTGCATCATAAGTTACAGTGCATTTATATTAAGTAATGCGATACATCAAGTTTGTCGAGCGTCTGCTTTGAGTAGTTTACAAGTAGTCGAAGTTGTACCGACTTTAATGACGCAACTGTTGAATTCTACCCCATTACACTGACAATGTTGCCAACTGTTGAAAGATCAGTGTAATAAGTTCCTGACTTATGGAGATGTGTTAAGTTGATTTGAGCTCTTGGAAACGTTCAATTTTGATGTTTAAAATTACGGATAGGGAAGAGTGTTGGGCCTACTGTATATTGCATAGTTGTATAATGAAGAAACCCATGTATAGAAAAATAGAAACTACGAGAACAATGTAGCTTCTTAAATAATACAACAATATAGCAAAAACTTAATATTTTAATCAATCTTAACTATCAATTGCAAATGACTTAATAAGAAAATATATTATTAAGATCTAAATAATTCAATGTTAGTAACAAAATATTGAATTAAATTACATCAATCACTTTATTTATGGTAGTTTTAAACACAATGCACAACTTAATCTCAGTAATTTCAAATATAATTTAAGTTGCGATTGTATTTTTAAATTCAAGTTTTACTGTACAAAATATCTCAAAACATAACCACTAGTTAAAATATCTTCAAATACATGTAACAATAGTACTTAATTTTTTGTTAGGATTGACAACAGGAATAGTATACCTTAAAAGTAACTACGTAAACATGTGGTTTAGATATAACAGTAGTACCAACAGTCACTTGAAATATTTCAATAAAATATTTCATTATCACAATATAGCCTAGTTTAACAAATTTTAGTAGTGTTTTAAAAAGCTTACACATTAAATTGTAATATTATGATAATAATAAATAAACTTGTATTTCTTCTTTCCGTGTCTACTGGGAATTTCATCCTTTCATTACTAGAGAAGATCCTTAAATCTTGGTGAAGCGAAATATTCCATTGTTCTTCATTGTTTTAAATAATGATAAAAAATTATAAAAATGTTTTCTTTTATTTGTATTTGTGTCCTTCGGATAAAAGTTTTTGAAGAAGTTAATTCAATGAATTCTTTAATGGTATGTCTATATTTATAAAATTGTTTCAAAATAATACAAGTATTTCCTTTCAAGATATAAAAAAAATTCTTCCTTTTTTGAAATAAATATATTTAAAATGACAGATAGTAGTATTATTTCTTAATTTCTTGATAACACGAAAGGTTTTACTAAACTATTTACAAAGTCTGTGGATCATACTTTACCAAAAAATGTCTTAAAATTGTTGTAAACTACTTTTTACATTTAAAAATTTATAAAAATGTTGAACCCAGCTGCATACAAAAAAATATAATTATTGTATTAAAAAAATAAAATTAGAGTAGAGGTTAGTTGATGTTTTTGGTCTGAGTAGTAGTCCGATGCATTCTGGAGATCGATGTCAAATGTCATCCGGTGACGATTGCTTGGTTTCCTTACTGGTTTCTTACTGTTTTACTGTATTTCTTACTGAGTCTTTTAAAAATATATAAATTCGAAAAATTTATACAAAATATTTTTTTACATTTTAAAAGTATTTATTGGTTGATAAAAATAATTCAAAAAGAAAAAAGTATATTTTAGTTATTCCAAAAATACATAAATCAAATTTCATATTTGGTAAAACATTTTACTTTATTTGAAAGCTATGATTTTGAAAAAAATTTATATACGTAGAAAATTGAATTAAACATTGTTTCATAAAAAATTCTTGAAAATATTTACAGTTACATTTACTGTTCGTAAATTCTGTACTGGAAATGTCGGTGCAGTATATAGTGCACAGTTGTGCCGCGTGAGAGCGCCATAATGCGGTCGGAGCACGACTCCTACCTGAGCGAACGTCTCCTGGCTCCTGGTAGTCCTGCTGCTTCCACCGCTGGCGATGTCGCACTGATGTCGGATCCTGACGTAATCTAATTATCAACTCGGAAACTGCACTAGGAGCATGTGCAGTTGCAAGTGCACCCCCGCCCCCGCCCACCCACCTCGCCCGGCTTGCACTCGTGTCTGATCGCCCAGACTGGTGGGAGGGGTGTCTGCCACCTCCTCCTCCCCCCCTCCAGGGCTCCACGTGTCCCCCACCCTCGTCAGTCTCCGAACTTATACCTCCTCCAATCACTAGATGTATGGGGTGTACATTGTCGCCCAGTGAGATTAAAAGTAGTTTTGATTGGTTCGGAAATAACGAGCCTACACTGTTTTCGCTTTAGCACACTGCAATTAGCTGGAAATGGGTTTGGTGTGCAGGGGAGTGGTTTTAACCACATCCCTTATCAAGTCTAACACGATTTGTTATCTAATTACTCAAATAAAACATTAAGCAGTTTTTACAAACATTGTATCTTCAAGTATCAACAATATCAGCTCCTTTAAGTATTTTTCAAAAAGGTTTTAGACTTGAAAAATTATTTTTTTCCGGGCATAAACTTTGCTTAAACCGTGAGGTGTCAAGTCGCTGATTTTTCCACAGGTTCGTCTGTTTTTTAAAAATATGTTTGGAATGTCAAGATCGCGAGCTACCTCCCTTCGTATACCTTCTAGTGGACTCGTACTCTGGTCACCTGACTAACTTCACTTCTTTCCTGTGCGTCAGTATGTGTCTGAAGTCTGTTTACGACGTATACCTGTGGATTCCACCGTGTGCGACTCATGACGTTTGTGTTTTTTGTTTTATTCAATGATATTCAAGTGTTTAAGTGACTTTTACATGCTGATATAGATCTCGGAGAGGAGATAATTTTTCACAATTTATTATATAGTGTTGAAAAATGATCCGTGAGGAAGAAAACCTATGAAATCCTGGAGCTTAGACGAGAACGTTTTGTTGACGAACCTTCTACATCGCCCGTTGACGGAAGTCTGGACTCAGACGTATCTGTTGAAAAGGAATTTGAAGAGTAAGAGAACTTGTAAAACCTGTGACATATGAATATTATTTTATTATTCATTATACGTTATAAATATTATTTAGCTTACCAGACCGGTTTAGCAGAAGTTAATTCCTGAAAATCCGTGGCTTCCTACTTAATCCTTAGTTTACGAGTACATCATCCTTATCTTATTGCTCCAGGTGATATGATTGAAATACCAGCAAGATTTAGCCTTTGTGGTAGACTGATTGTCAGATTGGTAGCTAGAGGTGATTTTACTGGTGTATCCACTTCAGTTCAATACGTTAGCAGGTCATTTTGTAGGAGGGGGGTTTCACAAACCTAATCTCCCCCCTTGCGCGGAGATGGAGATGAGCACGACTAAACAGTCATTGGGTAAAAGCACATGTTTTTACAGAATTTTGTTGTTTTATTTTGACCACCTGTCCTGTTAAGAATGGGATAATATAGATTTTTCACAGACAGTAGATTAAAGAAAGTTTTTAAGTCATTCTTTGTTAAATAGGAAAATAAATTGGTTTCCCAATCACGATCAACAAAATTTACAAAAAATATTGATTGGCTTGTATTTTTTTAAATTTATTTTCCGGCACAGTCTGGTGGGTCTGACGATTCAATGTAGATACTCAATACTCACAATATATACCCTAAATAAACGGATTATTGAATCTAATTATTAAAATATTTGCAATACACAAAGACAAAATCTATCTACACCCAACTTCAATGGGTAAGTTGGTATTTATTTTGCAATAAAAAAAATAATTTTGAGGTTAACAAACCGAACAATTTACCATACTGTTTGTTCCCTTTTTAAAGCTACTTAAAAGCAATGAGTTTTGGGATGATTTAGAGTACTAAAAACACCTATTTTCCTAAAGTACTAAAAAATTTATTTCACTGTAATTCGAGGGATCGAAAAACGTCAACTTTATAATCCCTTTACAGTACCAAAATGCCATTGTTTTACGTGCATAAAAGCATATATTTGTATACACATTTGATAGTGAGACCCCTTCATTGATTTATTTATCGAATTTTAGAAGGTATGAACTTTATCTGAGGAACGCAGTTGACTGGAGTTGTGTTCCATTAAATTAGGTCGGCGAGTTTTTGTTACATTCCACAGAATTACTTCTACATTAGAATCTATTGCTCAGGGAGATCCCTTTCTGTCAAGTGTCTCCCATATTCCAATAAACATCAGTGGACTGACACATACTTTCTACCTTAAGAAAATTTAAAAACTACATCCTTAATAAAACTATCATGTTATTTTTATCTAAATATCATTAATAATTTATTGTTTCAAAAATAATCATCTAATTTCTAAAATTAACAACAAGAGAAATAAAGACAATTTAATTTAATTTTTAGAATTTTATGAGGGTGGAAGCCTCCCCCTCGGTAATACCAAACTTTTTTGAGTGGGTTTTGTTGGGTGATGTGACGTTATACTGCATAGCCTACAAAGTTTCATGGAAAACGGTTGGAAATAAAGAAGAAATTGTTTTTTAATATTCTCATTTAGAATAACATTGTGCGCTCTCAGACAACGTAGGCCTACTGCGTTAATCATGGACAGTAAATTTACCTTTTCTCTGGAGCCGTGAGTCGTAGACAAATAATTCAAAATACTAATTCGTTTAGTTTTAAACATGTTTTTATTGGTGGAAGTAAAAAATACTTTACCATTTTTGTTTTAGCGGATAACTTAACCACGATACTTTTCTTTTCTTTGACTTTTAAAAGCCCATAAATTTCTAACCATACATTCAGGTTTTACAGACATTCAGGTGGTGTCATATTACTTAGTACTCTAAAGTCATATGAACTACTAACTTTGAATCAAAATCGTTGGAGCCATTTTTGAGAGTTTTTTTTTATTTTCAGGGGTGAACTACCCTTAAAAATCAAATGTTAAAAACGTGAAAAAACACCAGAATTAACGATGAATATATACATACCACATTTCATTGAAATCGGACCAGTGTGGTAGGCTGTGGCTCTGTACACATCCGCGCGCGGTAGAAGCTGAAACTGGAAAGGGTAAATATGTTTGACGAAAAATGTATTTATTTGTGTTTTATACGTCAAGAATATGTTTACAATGATTACAAATGTCAAAATAATTCCTCGAGTTAAAGTAAAGTAAAGTTTCGTGTAACCTTCTGGCCAAGGACTAATGTTAGAGTTTTCAGGTCGCACTACTGCCTCTAACGTGACCTAACGACTACTTATGTAGCCGGGACCAACGGCTTAACGTGCCTTCCGAAGCACGGTGGCAGTCTGAGAAATTAAATGTCATGTGTCATGACCGGGAATTGAACCCGGGTTTTTTGGGTGGTAGGCCAGTACTCTACCCACTCAGCTATGACTGCCACTCTACTAGGACTCGAGTTAAAACTTTGTCTTGAGTTTTTAGAAAATAAATCATTTTTAAATTATTGATGACGACTGGGTTTGGAATTGAACCGGCATCCCTGAGACTATGAAGAGAACACGTTAATATTAAACTAACCAGCTGCAAAGTATTTTTTTTAATTATCAAAGCAATGAGAAAATAATCAACACTTTCCCTTGGGATTGTGATGTAAAAAATTGTGTAAAAAATTACAGAGCAATTAATTACAGAATTAGTTTTGAACAGGTACATTCAATTCATTACATTGCACTGACAAGACATTGCGTTTTAATTGCGTGTCTTGCAAATTAATATTACATAAATAATTACTGACCTACTTTTATTCCAAAGAATACCTCCCGTAACGTGATATGGATTAAGAACTAGACTGATGAGAAGGATAAAATTAAATGTTTTTAAAACTTGACGTATATTTTTGGGTATTTTAAAATTCAGTCTATTTACAAAACTTAAGATCACTCTTCAAACAATGTGAGTTTCTAAATATTTTGTGAAAACTAAGGATCAAATTTTTTGAGTTTCAAAATGTTGGCAATTGCTTTGTTTAAAGATAATATAATTTAGAATTAACTAGTATATTCCCTTTTGACACGGTTAATTTATACACGTCCTTTTTCACCATTTTGTTTTTTATTCAAAATTTTTACTTGTCAGTCAAAAGAAACTGTGTTACAGTATTACACTTATACTTTAACACAGTGTGATTTTTGCGCGCGTGCGTCTGTGCGTCATAACGTAAAAATGATCCGATCCAAACCGAATTTGGTAGAGACGTGTATTCCTACATTTATTTGGACGAGTTCGATCCATGCATATCGGTAGTTCGAGGGAGGTATTATTCCCAAAAAATTGGTATTTTGAGCTTTTCATATGTAATTTTAAAAGACATTAATAATTACATTCTATTTAATTCTCTATTTTTACAACGGATTTACAATACAAATGCAAATACTTGTCCCAACCTAATTTTGAAATTTTATTATAAAAGCCTTTTATAATATTTTAATGGAATATTTTCATCTAGTTAGTAGTAAAACGATGTTGTTTTGCCGTTTATATAGCTTCGATATTTTATAATTATTGATGTATAATTATTGATATTAATTAGTTACGGTTTCGAATCTTTCCCTGCCGTCTTTCTACTTATCCTACAACTCTAAATACTTCAGTTGAAATTGTACTCTTCTAAATTGTAAAACTCCAAGAGTGCATAATGCTTGTGCAGTATACACTTCGAACAAAGTTTAAATTCTCGAAGTTGGTACACAAAGAGGCCCACGGCGATCGTAAGCAGCTCAACGCGGTCGTCAGAGCGCTGCCAGAAAAATCGTCACAGGCCTCAAGTGGTGGGCGAAAATTCAATTGTCAAATGAAGTCTTAGAAATATGGAAATTAAAAAGAAACGCAGCTTTCTTATAGTTTTAAATTAAATATATTATTCGGTAAGACAAGTTCAAGGTATATTTTGGCCATTATGTTCAAAACATTAACTGACAAGCCTCTGTATCATTACGGTTTTCGTTTTTCAAGATTTTTTCGATGTCTAAACTTTTTTACTTTCAATTTTTTACTTAACATTTTTACTTTCTCCCCCTATGCGATAGTGTAAGGAGAAAGTATTGTTTCGTCAGAATTTTTGAATTTGAGTTTCTAGTAGATATATCCATTTTGGTGCCCACTGAACCGAAAAAGGTGATTTTCAGAATGATGTCTGTCTGTCTGTGTATGTGTGTGTGTGAAAGGGGGGATATGCAGAAACCTAGCGAAGAGACTATTAGTCTGAATTTCATGAAATTCACTATGTAAGTAAAAATACATAGTGTCTCGGATTTTTCTTTTTGGAATTTTTGATTTTTAATGGTATTTTATTTTACCTCTTATACCCCCCCCCAAACACGCAACTTAAACATTTCTCAAAAGTGGCTCTAAAGTGGGGTTTTAAGTGTTTTTTTATGAAAATTGTATGATTTATAGTCGTTTATGATACAAACCAAAAGGCACCACCCGCATTTCTCAAAACATCGGTGGTTAAACGTAAAGGGCTTTTTAAAGTATTTTTTTTATTTTCCGTGAAAACTGTAAAGGAAAAGTATAATTTGACTTTCACCTTTGAAACCAGCTTAAAAACTCAAAAAATTAGTATTTTGAATTATTTGTCTTCGACTAACTAAGTTAAATTTACTGTCCATGATTAACGCAGTACGTTGTCTGAGAGCGCACAATGATATTCTAAAGGAGAATATTAAAAATCAATTTCTTACTTATTTCCAACCGTTTTTCATGAAACTTTGTAGTTTATGCAGCATAAGGTCACATGACTCAACAAAACCCATTCAAAATACTTGATATTGCCGGGTAGAGGGGGGAGGCTTCCACCCTCATAAAATTCTAAAAATTAATCTATCTTTGTTTATCTTGTGATTTTTTTTGGAAATTTGATGATTATCTTTAAACGATAAATAATTAAATAATATTTCAATAAACTTTAAAGAATACGATAGTTTTATCACAGATTGTCGTTTTTAAATTTACTCAAGGGAGAAAGTATGTGTCAGTCCACTGATATAGTTTATTGGAATATGGGAGACAATTGGGACAAATTTCGTAACAGATATGATGTAGGAGTAATTCTGTGGAATGTAACAAAAGCTCGCTGACCTACCTAATGGAATACAATAAACTGCAGTTGACGGGTTGCTCTTGAACACCTTATAAAACTAGCCCAATAAATCAATCAACGAGACTCAGTATCAAATGTATACAGAACATCTAAAACAATCAATAAAAAAACTATTAAAACAGTACTGTTTGATTTTATTAGCACACTAGCTGACTCGGCAAAATTCGTAACGCCTAACAGTAAATATTTGTTAACTTTAAGATGGACCATTTTCTAAAGTCGAATAGCATTACGGCTTCGTTTAGAAAAATTAGATATTATGGGTCGCGGCATAGTTTATAACAATACTGAAAATATAAGACATATTAATTACATTCCCACAAAACAAAAATCTGAGCAGCAAGATTCACAATTTTCTAATCCAACCTAAACCCAAACCGAACCTTACCGTTATACGGCTTTTATAGGAAAGATTAAATTTGGAGTATAACTAATATAAATTTAAAACTATAAATTTTAGAACAGAGACGAATCCAAAAAATCAATGATCATTAAAATCTGTCCAGCCGTTCTCGAGATATAAGTGGTGTAACTAACACGACTTTGTTTTATATATTTAGATATGCAACAGTTGATTGTGTAAATAAACTTATAATGTATAAACAATGCAATTATTTTTTACTAGGCCGACATATACACATGGGTTTTCAATCAGACAGAAAAAATATAAGTACATAATCCCCAAAACCTCTAAACTATTACGTGTTGAATAAAGCTGTTCATTTTGCACATATTTACTTCATACTTTTACATAATTGAATGATTCAGATGACATTTGATAGTAAAGCATATTGCTAATGGAAAGTAAACCAACAGTAGCTTAAGAAATCAAATGTTTTGATCGTAGAAAATTTGTAAACAAACCTAGTCCCCATAAGGTTAACATTAGAAATTTAAAACATCATAAAATGGAAACTTATGGAGTTTTTGAAAATTTAGTTTCACTAAAACCTTCACGGACACATATAGAGTAACATCTTAAAATTTCATGGTGATCTGATGAGATTGGTAACGCATAAAGGACACACACACATATACATACATAATACATACACACATTCATTTATATATGTAGAGATCTGGAAAACGCTGCCAATCACATGATATTTTAAGTTATGTTTGTAAACAAAAGAAATGTAAATGATGACGACTTTCTATAACCTATGGTATAATTTTAAAACAATTATAAGACTATTTCCACAGTATGATAAAAATAATAGTTCATTAAACGGAGCGTAAGTGTATTGTTGGTACTAAAATGTATTTTCAACGTACTTTTATTTTTTTGGTACGTGAAATATTTACGTTCACTTCTTGAGATTGTTCTTTTAGGAAACCGTAAAAGTTTCGTACTGTTAAAGCTAATGTTTGCCTGATAATCAATTTATCAATAGCTCTGATACTGGCTCGGGATTCAAACATGTGAACGTCGGATCACAAAGTTAGCATATTACACATGGGCTATTATAGCATTTTAACGGATAGCAAAACAGTTCAGTTACAAATTATATTATATATGGTAAACCAACAATGGCATACAAGAATAGTAAACTATTTGCGCGACTGATTGATTATAGTGTCTTCAAAACTAAAAATGGCCAGATCGAATACCGTAAGGGTCAAATTAGGGCTCAATTGTAATTTTATCATTGGGATATCAAAATTAAAAATGATTCAAAGCATCAGGCTGACGTTAGGCAGTAACCTGACCCGGACTTGGCTGTTTTCCATGAACAGTCGTAAAAAAGCAAATAAAAATTTAAAAAGATAACATTCAAACTCTGGTGCGCTGGACAAAATTGGCAGTGGACCAGTTAAACATTGAAATACTAGAAACCACTGTGACATAGTAACTTTGGATGAATGGTTAACTAGTGAAATAATTTATTTTTGAAAGTTGTAGATTATGATAAACTTTAATAAAGTTATAAGCTAATAATGTATTTCCTCGTATTATGAGCACATACAAAAGTAAAATATTTATGTGTGAAACCCTGTTGTATTACGACAATATGGAAAAGTTTGGTTTGTCAACAACATTAATATAGTTTAGAGTATTCCGTTTTGAGAATTAAATGAGAGTTGGAGTGTAGAGCGTTAGTGGAAATATAATATTGCATATGTTTAGTTCCCTCTGTTTATTTGTTTGGTAGTATATGATTTGTAATTTCAAATTTTAAGCAGAACACATATGGATGCTGAAAAGAGTAGTCGTGTTAATCATACCTTATGACATATAATGTCTCAGAAGTAATTGAATGAATGCAACTCCTATTTATAACAATCATTCTTTAAAAATTTTTGAATTAATTATTTCGTGCTGGAAATGTAATCACAAATCGTCTTAATATCAACGTCCTCCTCTGAATCGTGCCAGTTTCATGATCAGTAATCGTTCTGAGATCAACTCTAAATCGAAAAAATGATCAGTAATCGTTCTGAGATCAACTCTAAATCGAAAATGATCAGTAATCGTTCTGAGATCCACACCTCCTCTAAATCGTGAACAAAAAATGATCAGTAATCGTTCTGAGATCAACACCCCCTCTAAATCGTGCCCAAAAAATGATCAGTAATCGTTCTGAGATCAACACCCCCTCTAAATCGTGCCCAAAAATGATCAGTAATCGTTCTGAGATCAACACCCCCTCTAAATCGTGCCCAATAATGATCAGTAATCGTTCTGAGATCAACACCCCCTCTAAATCGTGCCCAAAAAAGATCAGTAATCGTTCTGAGATCAACACCCCTCTAAATCGTGCCCAAAAAATGATCAGTAATCGTTCTGAGATCAACACCCCTCTAAATCGTGCCCAAAAAATGATCAGTAATCGTTCTGAGATCAACACCCCTCTAAATCGTGCCAAAAAATGATCAGTAATCGTTCTGAGATCAACACCCCCTCTAAATCGTGCCCAAAAAATGATCAGTAATCGTTCTGAGATCAACACCCCCTCTAAATCGTGCCCAAAAAATGATCAGTAATCGTTCTGAGATCAACACCCCTCTAAATCGTGCCCAAAAAATGATCAGTAATCGTTCTGAGATCAACACCCCCTCTAAATCGTGCCCAAAAAATGATCAGTAATCGTTCTGAGATCAACACCCCCTCTAAATCGTGCCCAAAAAATGATCAGTAATCGTTCTGAGATCAACACCCCCTCTAAATCGTGCCAAAAAAATGATCAGTAATCGTTCTGAGATCAACTCCCCCTCTAAATCGTGCCCAAAAAATGATCAGTAATCGTTCTGAGTTCGATACCCCTCTCTGAATCGTACCGGAAACAGCATCAGTAATCGTCCTGATATCAACATCCCCCACTGAATCGTGCCGGAAATATGATCACAAATAGTTCTGCGATCGACACCCCCTTTGAATCGTGCTAGAAACATGATCAGTAATTGTTCTGAGATCAACATCCTCCTCTGAATCGTTCCGGAAACATGATCAGTAATTGTTCTGAGATTAACACCCTCTCTGAATCTTCCTAGAAACATAAACGGTAATCGTTCTGGGATCAACACTCTCCTCTAAATCGTTCCAAAAACATGATCAGTAATTGTTCTGAGATCAACACCATCTCTGAATCGTCCTGGAAACATAAACGGTAATCGTTCTGGGATCAACACCCTCTTCTGAATCTTTCCGGAAACATGATCAGTAACTGTGATATCAACACCCTCTTCTAAATCGTTTCGGAAACATGATCAGTAATCGTTCTGAGATCAACACCCTCTCTGAATCGTCCTGGAAACATAAACGGTAATCGTTCTGAGATCAACACCCTCTCTTAACCGTCCTGGAAACATAAACGGCAATCGTTCTGAGATCAACACCCTCTCTGAATCGTTCCGGAAACATGATCAATAATCGTTCTGAGATCAACGCCCACATTTGAATTGTGTTGGAAACATCATCAGTATTCGTTCTGAGATCAACACCCCTGTTTTGATGATACATTGGATGATGTAATATAGGTTCATATAATATTAAAAGTTATAAGATAGAGTTAAATTACCTCTTTCCGTGGCAAGGGAAATATAAATGGTTTATAAAATTAGTTTTTAATATATCTCTAAAACAGTGCCTGTCATGTTATTTGTTCAATTTCAAGCATTATCTACCACTTAAGCATCTTATAATGTTGTAATAGGCAAGGGCCCAAATCCTGATCTTGTTTTCAACACAGATTGTATACAAATCTCGAAAACAAACATTTTAATGAGAATGTGGCTTTACAAAAAAATAGAATAATGTTTTACCACGATATCATGGAAATGCTCATATCTATTAAAATACCTTTTTACTTAGACAGACGATATAGTTTCATGAAATTATTGATTTCCCCCATATCTCATCTGTTTGTTCATAATTTCCCATGGCATTACATAAGCCAATGTTTCCCAAATAGTTGCCGTACACTCTGAACAAGTATGCAGGTGTTTGTGTGGCGGATGGTTGTGGTAGGTGCGGGTGTTGTTGAGAGAGAGGGGAAGGGGTCGCCCTCCAAAACTGGGTGAAGGTCGCCCAAGGTCACACGTGTCACCACTTTCCATTGACGGACGGTCTCCATGGCAACGTGACGTCACGGCATGGAAGCTTTACAGCTACATTTACATCGATCCCGCTCCTGACCTAACTCATGTTGCAGATATCCGCCGGGGCTCGTTCCGCAACTCCGTAAGGGACTGAAACATCAGTTAGCAGTTACACTACTAACCCTTAAAATTACTAAAACTTAATCCAAACCTTTGCTAATGGCAACTAGATAAGTTAGAACCACCATCAGCTTAGCCAAGGATACGTAGTTCTTTTCATTTGAAAATTGTCGTTTAAAAAACCTAAAAACACAAAATACGTCAGTTTTTTGTATCATTAGTTTTGTAATAACGGAGAACAGACACTTGTCTCGTACTGGGTCCCGTCTGCCAATCCAGGACTCATAAGGCGGTGCGAGCGACGTTAGGGACACAGAAATCGGCGCTACTACCGCTTATTTGTTACGCGCATGTGATTGCTTCGTACAAACTTCCTGAGTGACCTGTTTGAGATAATAATTCAGTTTCTTTTAATTTTTAAACAATTTTAACAGCTAACATTAAGACATCACTTCGCAGTCCTTTACACGCTTTATATATGCTTTAATATTTAGCTCTAGACTCATATTACCGTTGAAAAAAGAAATCCATTGAATTTAGAAAGTGAAACAATAAAAAATAAAAATTGATTTGTCAATAAATATACTGATAGCTATTAAAAATATGTTACAATATACGAATATTCTGACGATGAGTTTTTCTTTATCTCAAACATTTTGCTCGTCTTCAGTCAGCCCTTATACCATTTCCCGCCAGACGGAGCGCAGTGGTGGCACGTAGTGGCGGTAAACGCAATCACTGTCTCAGCTTATTTACTTGTTGACATCCTTTTATGTTATGATTAGTGTCGAGAACTTTTTTATAGCCGCATAATCTACATGACCAAACGAGATAAACAATATCTGTTATTTAGATTTTTATTGCGGACATTTTCAATCATTATTTTATGTAAAACTAAGTTTTACGAAGTTCCGCAATCTGGAATCTGATCCTCAGGCAAACTAATATCTAAAACATAACACAATCAACACATAATCTGGACTAAGCCTGTATAAAGCTGAAAAAAGCTTTTAAGCAGTCAAAAACCAAACAAACCATTATACATTCTTAGGCCAGATTATGTGTTTATTGTGTTATGTTTTAGATATTAGTTCGCCTGAGACGGAATCAGATTTCAGATTCTGAAACGTCTTGAAACTTTGTTTGACCTAAATCCGTGATGGAAAATGTCTGCAATAAAAATCTAAATAACATAAATCCACCATCACCAATAATGATTTTTAAAAGAAAGAAACAATACCTACAGTATTAAATAAAACTTGCATTCAAGTTATGTTATATAACTGGTTTTTATTTATTTAGTGTACTATTTATAGTTTGTTTACTTTGAACTGTAATAACACAAAATACTTGATAAATTAATTATTTTAGTATATTAATGTCGTGCTAAACACAAGAAAACGAAACGCATAACTTATTTATTTATCTAATTAGATTAATTTAAATCATAATATTATATGGCTTTAACTTTAAAATCCTAACCCCTATATTCTGACGCTATAACTTTGAACCCTTTGTTTGGTAAGAAAGGCTTCTAACGTATAAAATAGTATTAAATGAAAAAAGAAAATCGGAAAATGAGTTCAGTATAGCAAAGCTAAGATCAGGGCGGTTCTGTTTAAGTTCCACCGCCTGCTTTCAAAGAAACTGAGCTCAGGTCACGTTTGACATTTTATCGGCGAGGAGAGAATGTAAATAAAGTCCAGACAGGAAATCAAGTTCGCATTTTGTTCAAATTGTAAATACGCCAACTCGCCGTAGAATGGCGACACCGATACGTGGGCAACGTATGAAATGGCGTCTGAGAGACTACGCCATTTGGCCATATCGGCTACGGACTAACTATAAAATAATTTTTTAACAATAAGAAGAACAATAGTATCGAAAGAGTAAGAATAACACGGTGTTATTAAGTAAACTGAAGTGTTGTATGGGTTCAAGCAAAATGAATAACTCGTTGCAATGACATTATTGTAGAAACATGGGAGGCTGGTCCACGCAACTGCTGGTGTAAACAAGGTTTAGAAGAATAATCTTGTTGTAGAACGCATTAGTTATATTAGCAATGAGCAGGAAACATGTGACGTTTTATAATAGACGAAGATATTACAAAACTACCGTAAATTACATATGTTATGATATAGTTTACGAAAAATTAATCATTTATTTTAACTTGCAGCATTTAAAATCACTGAATTTCTATAATTGAACAGCTTTACTACTTCTTCAGTGCTTCAAACAATCTAAATTAAAATAAAAATGTTCCTAATCTGATACATGCCCACTAAAATAGTACAGAATGCATGTTTGATACTGGTTTAATATTGCAGTTAAAAAAGATCGCATGGATATTGACAATAATTCATATTGATATATATCGTCCTCGTGTTTGGATTCCACGGAGCTATCGAATGAAACTACGTCACGTTGTCACGACAACCGGACAGTAAATGAAGCGGTCACACGTGTTCGTGGTAACGGTTTCGGAGATGGAACCGTCCACTGATGGAACTGTTTCTCAGCGAATACGATGTTAGTAATACATGTTAGTAATTCATTAATGAGACTGATGTTTTGAAATGGTTTTATTCAAAGTGGAATAACAGTTCTATGCTGTTGCCCTCAAAATAACTTCTCTTTGAAGCCACTCAGTACTGGAAACGGTTCTTTCACTCTTCATAAGTCATAAGTACTTTATTTACACATTTAGATTTCTTGTTACATATAAAAATGTTCCAAATATTGTGTATTGTCAAGAAACTAAATTAAGCTAAACAATAACTCAATGGCCAACTGTTTCGCATAGTTCTCATTTAATTACATTTAATTTTTGATAGCAAAATAACTATGAATTAAGTAAACAATAACTCATGTAATCAATACTGTATTCGCACATGTTCTGTTAATTTATATTTATTTTTACGATTAAGAACAATAAAACAAGACAACGAAAAATAAGTAAAAAGTACATGACCTTCATAATTATCCTTATACCGTTATGTTTGGAATTAAGCCTTTTGATTTTTTAATATCCAAAAATTGTTCAAATTTTTTTCAACCTACATAACGTAAAAAAAATAAGCCCAAACCAAAAGTTAAAATTTAAATCAAAAGATAAAAACAATATACAGTCAAAGAATGCATTATGACTTTTTTGTTTTTATCTTATGTCTTAATGACCATTTTTGAATTAATCATCTAAAAGGCTCTTATTTGATAGTCCTGACTGTCAATCATCAATCTGAACAACACAAAATTCCAAATTCTTTGTAAATTTTCATAGTTTTTTTTGACATGGATATGTCTTAGCTTTGGGGGGGTGTTAGTGATTTTAAGATGGAAAACATGTAACAGGTTTCCATAGAAACTACCAGGGCTATTGTATTGAATTTTTAATACGAAAGAAAAAGAACAGCTGTTTAGATTAATTGAAAACATTCCCTTTAGGCTTATCCATGATCTAACCTATTTCCCAGAGGGAAGTAAATAAGTTATTTTAGATGAAGGCCTTCCACGTGATTTTTATCCCCTCTATTCAAAAAATTCCATAAATTATAAAAAATCTGGCCTCTATACAGAGCACATCTCCGTAAGCCTCTTGAAGTTTAAAGGAAACATTCCGAAGCACCGTTCATGAAACTCATTATTGGTGATGGTGGATTTATGCTATTTAGATTTTTATTGCGGACATTTTTCATCACAATTATTAAGTAAAAAAATTCATGACATTTCGGGATCTTGAATCTGATCCCGTCCTTAGGCCAGCTAACACCTAAAACATAACAAAATTAGTACATAATCTGGACTAAATCTGTATAAAGCTGAAAAGAAAAAAGATTGAAGCAGTAAAAAACAAATAAACAATTCTCTAAAAATTACACAGATAAGAAACATAACACGTCCACTCGTCACGAAAGCTCAAAGATAACTGAATAGGAGTGGGCATTTCCCCCGGAACCGGAAACGAAATGGCCGCGGCAGTAAACCTGAAACCAGGTGAAGTATGTCTAACAGATTTTTAAATTCACATTCAAATTCTTCTATCCATTCATAAAATATTTCACACTATACGTGTAAAAAATAACTTTACAGAGTAAAAACACTCTGTTTGAACGTTCTGACTGTCAACCAACGATCTTGACAACACAAACTTCCAAATTATTTGGACATTTTCATATTTTTTTAAGATGAAGGCCTTCCACTTCCTGGTTCATCCTTAATCCGCTCTCTTAATAAAACGCAATTAATTACCGAAAACCTGGCCTCTAGACAGAACACCATCTCTGTAAGTCTCTTCCGCTCAACAGCTCAACGTTTATCGTCAAGGGTGAATTAATGACCTTACTGGCGTTAGTCACATAAGCAAGCCAGTGGTGACCGCTCATGATCTGACAGGAGACGCCAGTCATAGTTTCGAATCCAGAAATCTTTGACTCAATTGCCAGAACGTTTACACCTGAGCTAACGTGCCGGTAGTATTCTTATAATATAAATAGTATAATATAGTAGTAATTTTGTATTAATAAGTTTCACATATCTTAAACATTGTAAAAGCTTTCTTTCCGATAAATAAATATCAATCAGCTAACCTAGCTTTATACGAGGGGAGTATGTACACACTTTGAGCAGTCTGACTACTCTAGAGAGATGATTACTCAGGATACTTTTGAGGTCTTTGATTTGATGGTTATCGAGCTATAAAATAAAGATTTTTTATCCCACGAAATTACGTTTAAGGGGTAAATTCTGTGACGAAACAAAATAGGTGGGCCTAAAGGTAATACA
This sequence comes from Nephotettix cincticeps, assembly GCA_023375725.1. Classification (NCBI taxonomy): domain Eukaryota; kingdom Metazoa; phylum Arthropoda; class Insecta; order Hemiptera; family Cicadellidae; genus Nephotettix; species Nephotettix cincticeps. The sequence continues at coordinate 32,424,806 of CM041790.1, read as the reverse complement.
TATCATGAACGGCACACGTCCCTACCTTGCCATGAGGTGCAATCCTCAGTGGCAACGTTTAAGTTTTCCCCATTCCACCAAGAGTTAGGCCTAACAGAGAAACTGCAATCACAATAATTTTGTTAAACAAGTTGAGAACAATAACGCGACAAGCGTCATCATACATTTAGGAAATCCAGTTTAAAATAACAATCACAAGAGACTACGATGAATAAAAACATGAGATAAATTGGTTTAGTAGTATGTAGATGAGTCCGTTTTGAATTTCAAAAATGTTCGATGGGCCTGTCAATTTCGATGAAGGCCTATACGAGTCATAGTTAATGGGGTTTATTTGAAACACAGTAAAGTTAGTTGCTTTCATAGCTGTAACCGGTACGAAAAGATTTTAATAGAGTGACAGAAAAATAGAAACCTATTGTATCCTTTACAAATCATATAGAATGACTTCAACAATTTGTACGTGGAAATAGGCGTATAAAATAATTTAGCTACTAAGTGCTATATTTTTATGTTCTGCTTAAAGTAAAGTATAATCATAAAATTAAAACCAAAATACTAAGTATTTTGATCTAGGTATCATCTATGCAGGGTTTTCATACGTGCACAGTTAGCGAGGGGTTGTGGGAAGTGCAACGTTTTGAAGTTCATTGTTGGCCATTTTCGCTTCCGCTTCCGTAGTTTCAGTTGCTGTAGGAACAGTAGACCAGCGAGCATCGCTCGTTCACTGTTTGGGGGTATTTTGAAAGTGGGGCTTCTGGCATTGTAGCTCAACAGTTTCACATAAATTTTAATGTTAAAAGATGGTGACGAATTCCAGTCCAAAACAATAAAGTTATAGATAAAGAACAATAAAGAACTTTAGATGAGTGTAGTGTAGTGTTCTCTTGTGTGGATTAACATTCGCACTATTGAATACTACGTTAATCCGTAAAGAACATCCTCATGATTCGACCTGTTCGTAATTCAGAGACAGTGGTTCGGACTCCACGTTAAACTGTAGGTCCCTTAGATATGCCATTGAAAGTTGGGCTATTAATTAACTGTCTATGGAACATGCCAGCCTTAGTCAGGAAAAAGACTACAAGATAGCACCACAATCATCCTACATTCATTTCTTATTCATACTTTGCTTGAAATACCTACCTGGGTAGGTCGCCATTTGAGTTAAAAGTATAAGTATGAGTATGAGTATGAGTATGAGTATGAGTATGAGTATGAGTATGAGTATGAGTATGAGTATGAGTATGAGTATGAGTATGAGTATGAGTATGAGTATGAGTATGAGTATGAGTATGAGTATGAGTATGAGTATGAGTATGAGTATATGAGTATATGAGTATATGCGTATATGCGTATATGAGTATGAGTATGAGTATGAGTATGAGTATGAGTATGAGTATGAGTATATGAGTATGAGTATGAGTATGAGTATGAGTATGAGTATGAGTATGAGTATGAGTATGAGTATGAGTATGAGTATGAGTATGAGTATGAGTATGAGTATGAGTATGAGTATGAGTATGAGTATGAGTATATGAGTATGAGTATGAGTATGAGTATGAGTATGAGTATGAGTATGAGTATGTATTGAGTATAAGTATGTATAAGTATGGTATAAGTATGAGTATGAGTATGAGTATGAGTATGAGTATGAGTATGAGTATGAGTATGAGTATAAGTATAAGTATAAGTATAAGTATGAGTATGAGTATAAGTATAAGTATAAGTATAAGTATAAGTATAAGTATAAGTATCCATGTCATAAAACACTTAATCCCAAGGCTAGGTCTTGTCATGACAACTAACTGCGGTAATTGGGCTCCTATGGGAAATTCGCTAAAAGCTACATATCCTTATTTCAAAGAATAAAGTCTATAATATTTAGGATGAAATGAAATACATTTTTAAAAATAAATTGCGGTATCTAAGATTTTGTAGTTTTCTTGTTGAGTTAGAACGTATCGTGAAACCCACATTATCTTTATACTAAAATTGAAACATTAAAATAATTTTTTTAGAAACTGAAAATAGGTTTTCTAGCAATCAAAAAACTACATTAAATGAAATGATTTGTTGTAAGTTTAAAACTACTTACATAATGCAGAATACGAAACTCCAGTCTCTAGTATACAATTTAATTAAAATAAATTAGTTTATTTCGCCGTTGTTAGGGATTTGGGTTCAAACTGAATAGGTTTGTTTATTCCGTCTGAACCCAAATGCATTGTTTACTTGTAAAGTCAATCAGTGCTCCTGAGAGCAGATCGTGTCCGTAATGCCATCGAGTGTGTCACCGAAAGGTTTTCAGAGCAAAACGCCAGGAATAACTAGTTCAGCATATTGATATTTAGTTAAACCATCAATGTCGTTGTTCAGTTTTATAAATCGAAGTATTTTATTAAAATATTTTATAGTATGAGTAAGCTCGTCCTTTGTATGGGTCGTATATTTCAGAGTAAACAAACAAGATACTTAATATCATGATTAAATAAAACCCTGTTATCTTAAACGAATAAGTTCTCAGTCCAATTATTTAGCATGATCTACAATCAGCTAAATTAGAAAAATGTTATTACTGTAAAAACTTGTTACATGTTATAATGACAATTTAAAATTATTCAATGGTTATTTCTTCTTGTCAAATCACTAAAAAACAGACAGAAAATGAGACAAGACCGATATCGCTTTTTGGGGGTATTAAATATAGACAGAAAACGGATTAATGTAAATTTTTGAATTGAATTACAGAAAGGTTAGTCCAATTTCATAGCAGTAACCAGTTTTTCTGTAAATATTATATTTTTACTATATTTACAGTGGTAACACGAAAGAAATTCAAACTGCTAAATAAAAAACAAGGGATTTCAGAAACGTAATGGGTGCTTGGAGCAGAGCTGGAACCCCAGGGAAGGATCCGTCTTCCAGGAACCGATAGCTCACTCTTTACAATATGCATAACTTCTTAAAATAGTTTTTCAGCACGCGGACTCTACGACTCATACTAGTTCCGACACATTAAATTTTGCAATGTTTAATACCAAATTTTCTCTTTATATAAATCTCATAAACACGTTATTTCTTTGGGAAAATTCAAATTACTACTATTAGAGACATTTTATCGAGATTACGGTGTTAGGTTTTTTGAGAGGGTTTAAATGCCTACCTCGCACGCCGGTAGCTACCTGGAGTGTTGGACTCATACCCTAAAACATCCCTCCCCAAACATGATCAAGGCTAACTCCGTAGTAACTGATCTATTGGGGACTAATTCTACAGATAAACTTCAATGAAGGCGATCTAAGTCGGCCTTCAAAATATACTCAGCAAAACTGGCGATTCGGTTGCAACGCCCTAGAATAAACAGCTGATATTCCTTATCAGGAGCAACCAATGAGGTTTCAAGCATTTGTTTACCGGTTGCCATGGCAACCGCCACTATTGTAAGTCCTCCAATTACTTTGTTGACAGCTGATTTTGTCCGAGGAAAGTTTATATAAGCGTAATGAAAATTCTTTGAAAATGGCAAAACGTTTTCTTGTGTGAATAATACTCCTGGCTAGAGACGAATATAATGTAACTAACTATACACGCTTGTTGTTAATAACTATACATGCTTGTTGTTAATAACTATACATGCTTGCTGTTAAGGTAATGCACGGGTAATTTAGTGATTCAATGAAACAGTTCTTCCAGAAACGCAATCTATATGCTTACAGCTAACGGTATACTCAATATAGGGTAAACACGGTATCAGATAAATTACACATACAATCTCCCTTTAGTAGTAAATTTACGTACATTAAAAACACTATTGTACTCTTAAATCCTTAATTAACACTTTAATTTCCTTTGTTTGAGAACAGTAAAAAAACTATTTTACACATTCATTTTTCCTTAAAAGTAAAGATATATTTTAGAAAATATTAACTCAATTGCCTACCCCCTGTGGGATGATAAAAACGTTTTGGATAATGTGACCTTAAGGTACATAAAAGGTGTCAGGTAAAACGAAAACGTATTGACGTTGAAAACTCACAGAAAACGTACTGCGTTGACCATGCGAAGTAATTTTAATTTTTCTTTAGAATTATTAGTCGTAGACAAATAGTTTTTAGCTGGGTTTAATGATGACCGTGAAGTTATTCTATAAATTTGCTATGTTGCTGAAGAATTAAAATAAATCGTTAAAAGTTATGAGCTTTTAAGCTCATTACTTCTGAAACGTCATTTTACAAAAATGGTGACAAACTATTTGGGCCCTTAAACTGTGAAATCTTAATCAAAAATATTAGAACCGTTTTTGAGAGATTATGATTTTTAAGTTTTTAAGGGTGTTTAGAAATGAACTCCCCTTGAAAATAAAAAAAACCTGGACATATATCTGGTGGATACGCTCATACAAAATTTTATCCAGATGTGACTAATGCTCTAGGCTGTGGCTCTGTACACACACACCCGCGCACACAGACAACTTTTTTTTGTTCAGGGGACTTAAAAACCAATCAAAACTCAAATTTAAAAATTTTGACGAAAACAATAATTTCTCCTAGAAATATCTAACGTATAGGTTAGAGAAACAACGTTACGTTATTTCTCTCACGTATAGGTTAGAGAAAAACGTTACGTTATTTCTCTCACGTATAGGTTAGAGAAAAAAAAGTTATTTAACTATTGTTGTTGACTGTCGTAATGGTCCGAACGGAGGCTAAGATAATTAAAATATGTTCCAAAATAACTATCAAGTGACTTTTGTTGTATCAATCAACATCACACTCTTACGAGCTGTTGAACATAAAATTCTAATAGATACAATATTTTAGTGGGTGCATTAAAATAGCTTCGAATGGCCTAAAAGAGCTAGTTATCAGGACAGGATCTAGGCCTACCAATAGGCCCGGTAGGCCCGGACCTATGGGTGCATGCTCCAAGAGGGTGCACGGCAAAGAGGAAATACAATTTTTGAAAAGCATCTAATAACAAATAACCGAAACTCAATGTATTTATTCTATAGTGTTATAGTGTTATTATAGTGTTTTGATTTTGAAGTTCATTGCAACAAATACATCGTTGGTAAAGTTAAACTATTTTTCAACATTATTTATCAACTTCGTAACGACATTGATCTCAAACAAGAGTTGGTTAGGCACTAATCTTTTGTTAATACATTAACGGTATTTTTGCCAAGACTAGAACCAAATACGAATATATTCGTCAGTGTTAAAAAGCGATTCACATATACAGGCCTAAATATTTTAATATATGTTTTAAGGAAAGTAATTGACTAGGGGTGGAAAAATGTTGGGGCCTAGGGGTGCCAAATAAGTCGGTCTCTTCCTATTATCCCATGTTACTAATATTAGATGCCTCACTATTTTTTATGCACCGTAAATTATTGATCTTGAAAGCAGGAGTTGAAAGTACCATGGTTTTAAATATTTACTAAATATCGGTTATATTTAGGTTTATTAAATTTTACAAAACAAATTAAGACCATCAATGGAATGTAGTTTCATGTACATTTTTACTCTGTGTACTGAATACACTGCTAGGGTTCGTTCAAAAGTAATTAGACATTCTGCATTCGTACTAGGCTAGAGCACAGTATACAGGCATCGACAGAAACTACTTTTGTGTTGGTTGTTTAGCTTTTTAACCTTGTTAGATTTTGATTAACTGAGTAAACAAGACTGGCAAACGAGACTTTAATTAGAGCTGAGATCAGACATTTGTGGTTTGAGAGAGTATAAATAATACAACTTCTTCCATTTGACAGCTTTAACAAGTAACTTATTAATTTATTTTTGAATAATGACTAACAAATTTCTGCCAAGTGAAATAAACTGTTTTAGTAAAGAGACATAATATACCACTCTAAAAGTATATTAAGTTATTAAACCCATATATAATCATAATAAGGTATTCCCCAACTTTTTACAAAACATACCCGAAGTTGGTACATAATGCGATTGGTCCCTTCCTATGGTCTATCTTTTTGTGCAAAAAACCTACTATTGGAGCCACAAAATACAACGTACTGTGTTTAGATTTTTCACTCGGTAACCGTTGGAGATAGAGCAAAACATTAAATAACTAAATTGTGTAATTTTTTAAGCTGATTCTAAGGGTGAAAGATACAATTTAATAATTTTATTTAAATTAAATATTAAAAAACACATAAACCCCAATTTTTTTGTACAACCCCCCCCCCGGACGAACTCGTCCGAGCAAATGTGGGAGTACACTCTCTACCAAATTTTGTATTGATCGGACCATCTTTACGTGAGTTATCGTGTTATAAAAGTGAAAAAATAACATGGTCCCGGGCTTAAATCTTGCCATGAGACCTACGGTAATAGCTTCTTCCCTATGGTAAAATTCTTAAACTGAAAGGAGCAAAACACCCGTTCTATTTCACGAAATGTTTAGGTTATATCTCCTTTGTTATGTTATAGTGTATGTAAATACACTCATGTTTAATGAAACGTCATATTTTCGTTTTTATTTTATTTAAGAATCCCAGTCCCACACAACGGTACACGAAAACTACGACAAAAAGACTTAACTCATTTGACCGATTTGATTTCTGTGGCAATTTCGAGGTTGAACTAGTGGGTCTAGAATTATTATTTCATTATTTTTAATGTGATATATTCCCTTTTTTATCTTAGACTATGTATTATTATATTTTTAGTATTGTACCACATATAAAATACGTATATCCTAAAAAATTAATAGCAATTTCTTTTGTATATCTTGAATTAGTAATTACAGACTAAATATACTAATATACTTACGCAGTAGCTGTATTTTTGTAATACATTTTGTTCACTTCTAAATTGAGGGCTGTTTTGATTTTGGTTGTTTTTGTATTTTTAATCGAAAATTTGAAGCCTCTGGAATAGTGAATAATTAGTGTTTTCGTAACACAAAGTAGTTAATGACAAATAATTATATTACGATGGACAACTTTTTTCAAGCTTGATGTCTTAACACCCATCAAGAGGCTAGAACTATTATATAAAAACAGTTAAAATGTGGGCATACAATATGACGGTAAAACTGATTTTTCTTCATATCCACAAAAGTATAAATTGAGATAAAACAAAATTAGAATACATAATATATATTTTCATCATACTGCTTTAAATCAGCTATTTTAGATACAGAAAATAGCTGTATCTAACCTGTATGCTGTAAGCTAAGCTGTAAGTTTTGAAGAGAAAAGATGTTCTTTTTCTTCCTAGGACCAAACTTATTATTGTGATAATATTTTAAGTCCAAGGCCGCAATAGATGATAAAACGTTTGATAAAACGTCAGCGTTCGATTGTAAATAGTCGATACAGTAATAGTAAACTATCGATTTTTTGTGCATTTGTGAAACTGGTAATTGACTATTTTGTTATTGAACTATCGATAATAATAACAAACACTGACATAACCTAAACAACCAATCAGGAATCAAGAAGGAACTGCTACAACGTAAGTAACATAACAGCTGTTTAGTCTAAAGTGACATAAATGGTCGACAACTATTGATACTAAATCAGGGAATAATTTACGTGTTACGACTTTGTTTCATTTTATTTGCAGAATGACGAAAAATATAGTTCATCACCCGGCCCAAAATTGGCATTTTGATATATACTCGCATATTTAAAGCCTCAGCACACCTTGGCTGTTAGACTTGTGCTCGTATAAAAACGCCCGTTTTTGGTCCTAGTGATGAGATATTCAATTAAATGTTGGTTAGTCCATTTACCTTAATATTTTACCGATATCATATTTTATGAATATAATGTCCAACTATGGATATTATACATTATTTTTGTACTATTCATGTAATGGACCAAAGTATTATGTATATAAGGTAAATTAAGATTTTTATGAAAGTTTGTTAAGGTGTTGTTGAAAGCTTGAAGATTTTGTGAAACGCTATTCATAGATTTATTTTTCTTTGAATATACACAAAAATTATAATATTGTATAGTATTTTATGGAAGAAACAGTATTTTTTTATTGTTTATGGAATATTACTGTTACTGGGAAAGTCTACCTTATATCTTTCAATATTTGCTCATTAATAGCTTGCCTTTACCAATATTTAAAACCTACATCCATTTGTCTTTATCTTAGCACAAATAATCTCCATTAAGTTCATGTCGCAGCAATAAATAGCATGATGGATAATTCATTAAAATAGTTCCAGCATTCATTGAGATATTTTAGTTATTCAGTTCCCCTAGAAGTGTGGCAAGACGTATTTCTCTCTAAGGCTTCCTTCTTCAGACGTTGATGCGGGAAATGGATACACTCTTGTGCAATATACGATTTAAAGTGACTTTGTAACATGATTGATCACTTCTTCAGTTTGTTGTCTGACACCTTTGATACGACTGTATTTGATTTAACAATATGCGTTTGACAGAATATCATATTGTTTTCTACTTTGCTATTTAGGAAACTTCAACACACCAAGGTAAGATATTTATGTTGCAAATTGTAACAGTACGATCCGTCATTGGTATTCCACCCTAAGAAAGTGGTAATTTTTAAACCATATGTTTTCTTTTCTTGCTAGTTTTTACCTTCCTCAGTTTGATGCGGAGAAATGGATACACTCTTTCGACAAAATTTTACGAATTGTGTTAACATGATTGATATATCTTCAGTTTGTTGTCTGACACCTTTGATACGACTGTATTTGATTTAACAATATGCGTTTGACATTTAAATTATTGATTTTCTACTGGTAGTGCTCGAAAAAACCTTAAAAACTTTGCAAATTTAACAAATTCTCTGTATTCTAATTGAATTGGTAATTTTTAAAATCAACACATATGGCGCTTGTAATTTTTTACCTTCCCCACGTGTATGATAGTGCATGGAGAAAGTATTGTTTTCGACAAAATTTTCGAATTTGTGTTAAGAGTGGATATATCCGTTTTGTGGTCCCCTGAATCCAAAAAAGTGGGTTTCTATGATCGGTGGGTGATATTCACCATATCTCCAGAGGTTTTTGCATTTAAATTATTGATTTTTAATGGTAGTCCGCTCGAAAAAACCCCTTAAAAACTTGAAAAATCAAAATTTCTCAAAAATGGCTCTTACAATAATTTTATTTAGTACTAATAATGTCTAGAGTACTAAATAACATGACGCCACGTGCATGTCTGTAAAAATGACGGTTAAAGTGTCGGCGTTGTCCCACCCATAACAATTAATATAACTTTGTTTCTCTTATTTATGCTAATGTTATTTTCATAAATTGGATGATCATTTTTGGAACAGTAAATTTTTAAATGATATTTTGATAAACTTTACACAATATGATAGTTTTACTAAAGATTGTGTTTTGAAATTTACTTGAGGGAGAAAGTATGTCAATCAATCAATAAATCAATCATCATGATTAGTAGCACAAAGTTTCACAACCTGAAGATATGGAAAATGAACCTAGAACATGCACAAATTAGTACATAATCCGGCCTAAGTCAGTAAAAAGCTAAAAAGAAATGTTCAAAGTAGTCAAAAAACTCCCCCTTGTGTGCCCAGCTTTTGTGACATGCGGACGTGCTTTTTTTCCTCCGATATTGTGTTTGTGACTTTTATTGTTTGGTGTCTTTTGTAAGTTTTTTAAACTGCTTTAAGTATTTTTGTTATTATATATTTATGTACCACTAATCCTGTCATGTTCTAGGCTCCGGATCAGATTTCAGATCCTGTATAACCTACAACCAACACAGGACACCCGCAGGAGGACATTTGGGCTTGGAGTTAATATCCCTTGTTCACATTACCCAACTCATGGTTCCCAACACTAGACACTCAACTAACTACTGCTTACCAGTAGATAGACTTACATATATAGAAAATAAGACAGGTTACATTGGTGCCAAGAATTGGAACGCCTTGGCAGATGTATTGAAGAATAGTGTCAAGCAAATTTTATCTGAAACCAATTGAACCAGCTAAAGAATCGACCTTTCTACACCTTGAATTATTTTTTACCTAGAATCAATTAATTTTAAACCAAGGCCTATAATGTATATAATTGAGTTACGAATGACAAATGTTGACCTATGAAATAGATATGTCAGTAATTATGACGCTAATCTCGTCTTGAAGTTGATGTAATAAAGATATATTTTACTTTGACTATTCATTTTGATTCCTAAATGTCGTGAAACTTTGTTTTCCTGACGACTAATCATGAGTGAAAATGTTCGTAATAACAATCTAATCAATTGCACTAACCCATCATCACTAATAATACATTTCAATCAACATAATGTAGCCTATATTAGAAACCAACAGCTAATTTTTAAATCAAAAATCTCACAATTAGTATACCATAAAAAATCCAAATTTACTTTCCTGTCGGGAATAGGTTAGATAATGGATGTGTTTAAAGGGAATGTTTACAGTTCCCCTAAACATATTTCCTTTTAACTGAATGACTTCACTAATCATATGACGTCACTGTTTAAAATTTTGGTCTCGCAAATTGATAACACCCCTACCCCAGAGGTAGACATACCCATGTCATCATTTTATAGAAAACCATTGTATCTGGGTATAATACTTTACCAGGCCTTGTTATTATTATTATGTTATTGATTTGGAACTTCGCTGAGTACGCAGGTCTGCTGCGACGGGTGTATTATATTTGCCAACTAACCTAAACCTGATTAATCTGTTTTATATATCGGAGCAACGCCCGACAGGTAAGCCAGTCCTCCTTAAGATTACTATTGAAGACCAAAAATACAGCGTACAATGTTTTTACTGTGTTTGTTATTATATAGTAGTGTAAACAAATCCATCGAATATACAAATAAATATACCGACATTTTCTTTTAAAAATATAGACTAAATAAATACTAAATTGTATAGTTTTTGAGCTAATTCTAATGGTAAAGGGTAAAAAAATTATATTATTTATATGCAAAACTTCATATACCCATGTTTTAGAGTACGAACGCCCCAAACTACCCTTTCCGATTTACTGATATATCTGCATAACTTGAGCAAATGTAGTAATACACATCCCTACCAAATTTTTGTCTCGAACGGATAATTTTTACGACAGCAGATGGTAGAGAGATGGTAGAGGGTTGATAGCAATTTGTAGAACGGTAAAGTGTTACGGAAATAACGTCATATGGCTATGACAACAGATGTTTGGAGGAACTGAAAACATTTCCTGCAGACATATCCTTAGTCTACCCTATATCCCACAGTGACGTAAATACTGTAAATTTCTTCCTCCGTATAGAATTTTGTATTCTTGCACCAACAATAGTTTACCCGAAAATATGAAATTTTAGTTTTTACTATTTAAACTAAAATATTATCAAAAGTTTATACATTTATACTTTAACTTTAATTTCATTAACTGTGATAACATAAATTTAAATCCTAGCATAAGGATCCTTCAGCTTTAACCTTGAATACCTTGAATCCTAAATGAAACCTAAAACCTAATAATAATTACTAAGTTTTTTTAATTAAAGGTGGAAAAGAGTTTTCTTGATGTGATAAGTAAATTTGTTAGCTACTTGGAATTTCCCAGTATAATCGAATTTCCCAGTATAATTGATAAGATATTGTTCTACCTCTACGACAAAGAACATACTTAATTTCTAAGTAATCATTTAAACCTAAAGCTATTTCAGTAAGAACAATTTAATATTTAATAAACCTTTTTAAAGGTTATTATATATAGTAACTAGCTGACATGGCGAATTTTGTAACGCCTAACAGTAAATAAAGAAATACATAAATAAAATATGTGTATATATGCAATTAGACAAACAGTAAATATGTGTTTAGCTGTAAGATTGGTAATTTTCTGGATTCAAATATCTTTACGATTTCGTTGTGAAAGATTAGATATTCTGGGTCATGCCATAGTTAATAACAATACTGAAACGATAAGATATATTAATAACATTCCCACAAAACAAATATACCCCCGTCGCAGCACATCTGCGTACTCAGCGAATTTCCAAATCAATAATATAATAATAATAATAAAATATGACAAGTTTTATAAAATCTGTCCATAAACATCAGAATTATTTGCCTGTTCTCCATATGATTAACATGGGAAAGAGTGTGCAGGTTAGCTGCTGTGAGGAACACTGAAAGTAGTCATTTCTACCATAAATAATTTTTATTTTAACCAATTATACCAAGTTTCATCAACATCTGTCCATAAATAAAGGAGTTTTCCTATTCCCTATATGATTAATATGGGAAAAGAGTATGCAGGTTTGCTGCCATGATAAACACATAAACTAAGATTTTTAAGCATAAAAGGGTAGATCTCAGCCACATGAAGCTAAATATCAAGTTCCATGAAAAAATATTGATTATTATGGGAAATATTAATTTTTCCCTATCCTTCATAAGATTAACATTGGAGCCCCACAATACAAAGTACTGTGTTTAGATTTTTTAATATCTCGGTAACCGTTGGAGATAGAGAAAAACTTTAAGGAACTTAATTATGTAGTTTTTTAAGCTGATTCCAATGGTGAAATATAAAATTAGAAAGTCTTAAAAATTACATGTGAAAAACGCAAAAAACCCATTTTGGGGTACAAAACCCCCCCAAACTACCCGTAGTTCCAATCTCTGGAAATCTCCAATCTCTTATAAATGTTGTAACTAACACGACTTATATATTTATACGTTTTATATACACGTTTTATGTATCTAGAATGTAAACCTACAGGAGTTCTATATTACGAGGGAAAATAATATTTTAAATTGTAACTATATTTAATAATAGGATTAAGAAAGTTGTCAATTTTCTTAATTTATTATCACTGGATAAGATTAAAAGTAACATTAGACTTATAACATATTAAAAAATGAATCCTTCAGCAATCAATTTTAATATGTGTTTTACTATTTATTTATCAGAAAATATGAATAAAAATAATGAATTATTCTGCAGTCTGCCTGCTTCCCCTACATTACAGTGGTGTAGGAACGAGCCCCGGCGGATATCTGCAGCATGAGTTAGGTCAGGAGCTGAATCGATGTAAATGTAGCTGTAAAGCTTCCATGCCGTGACGTCACGTTGCCATGGAGACCGTCCGTCAATGGAAAGTGGTGACACGTGTGACCTTGGGCGACCTTCACCCAGTTTTGGAGGGCGACCCCTCCCACCCTCTCACCATCACCCGCACCAACCCCCTCCACCTGCACCCTCACTTCCCCTATTAAGATTACCACTGTCTGCACTTCAGATACTGATAATAAAACATCCAAAACTATAATACGAGCAAGGTTTGTATATATATATTTGCACACGGATCTCAAAAACGGCACTAAGGAGTTTCTTTAAATTTTGGAAATAACTAATTTCTGAGTAGAAAATAAGTTCTAGATAGGTCTAATGTCCAGGAAAATTCCTGTTTCTTGTAATATTAAGTTAAAATTTAAAAAATTTAACATTACGTTTATGGAGAATCGAAATGTAAACAATACAAATCAAAACATCTGTTTGTAACCGTTTGACAGTTTTTGATTGAAGATGGTGGCGAACAATATGTTAATAGAGGTTTTGCATTATTATTTATTTTATGTATGTAATAAATGAAAAATTATCAAATTACTAAACAGTTTGTAAAAACTAAAGGGTAAAATAACTGTGCGAAATTAAAGCAGAGAAAAGTATTTCCAAAATCTTTCGTGTTTTGAAAGAAAACGTATTCATTCTATTGCTTGAAGCCACTGTAACAAACCAATTAACTGGTGTAAATTAAATTTCTCTTTTGCTTTTCAATCCTCATTCTGTTTCTAACAAAATCAGTTGATCACAGGCTAATAATAACTGTATGGATAATTAAACAGTAAATGATCGTCTAAAAATCATTCAATCTCTATATATAAAATTGAATGTATGTATGTATGTATGTATGTCCTTTATGCGTTGCCAAACTACTCATCCGATCGCCATGAAATTTTAGGAAGTTGCTCTACATGTGTCCGGGAAGGTTTTAGTGAAAAAATATTTTCGAAAACCCCATAAGTTTCCATTTTATGGCGTTTTAAATTTCTAATGTTAACCTTATGGAGAGTAAAGTTTGTTTACAAAATGTCTACAATGAAAACATTTGATTTCTTAGCTACAGCTGATTGGTTTACTTTCCATTAGCAATGTGCTTTACTATCCAATGCCATCTGAATCATTTATTAATGTTAAACTATGAAGTAAATGTGTACTGTAAAAAATAAACAGCTTTATTCACCACGTTAATAGTTTACGGTTTTGGGGGATTATGTATTTATATTTTTATTTTCTGTCTGATTAAAGTCACGTGTTTATATAATAATTACAATGTTTGTATTATTACGTTTATTATATAATTCAGCTGTTGTATATCTTTCCTTTAAAAGCCGTATTACAGTTAGGTTTCGTTTGGGTTTGGATTGGATTTGAAAATTGTGAATTAATCCACTCAGATTTATTTGTTTTATGGGAATGATATTAATATGTTTTATCCATTCAATATTGTTATTCACTATGCAGCGACCCAGAATATATAACCTTTCACAATGAAGCCGTATTGCTATTCGACTTCAGAACATGGCCAATCTTAAAGTTAACATGTGTTTACTGTGAGGCGTTACGAAGTTCGCCGGGTCAGCTAGTTTTATATATAGAGACTAATATTGATTCAACAGCTGTTTGTATATCTTCCTCTTAAATCTTTAAACTACAAAGACAGCTGATCATTGTCATAAGGTTATTCATTTAAAAGTGAAGCAAAATGCGACGAATATCGCGAAAAAAGTAGGTATTTAAATGCTCGTTATTTACTTTTCAAGGGTCGTCGGACAAATTTAGGCCTTTAAAAACCTTCTCTGGAATGTAGAGAATGCATGAAATAAGTTTCATTGTTATCAGTTCTCCCGTTTTTTTCGGAGAAGAGGACGTAAAATACCTCTTGGAGCCTCAAATTGAGATAATACTTGTTTCGGCTTTCCTAACGCATTAAACGTAAACATAACTAAAAAATTTATAATTCTCATCAATTTACAGACAAAACTCTAATCTTATTCATATAGATTAACATGGACAAAAATATAACTTTAGAAAACTACATTGAAAGCAGATCATTTCCTTCCTATTTAAATAATATTATACTCTAATAAAGCACTCGTTAAAAATTGTTGTTATGTACAAGAATTTATGTTTTTTGTATAAAACGGGTATTTAGCCACAAGAAAACTGTTTGAACCGGACCCAAGTGTGGGAAAAATCAGGGTTTCATCCTAAAGCCCCTCAAAGTTCCCATATTAGCGTTATTGACTTTTTGTAGCTGCAGTTAACTAAACCAACTGATTCAGGTAGTTTTTATTTTTAATTTCTCACATTTATACGATAGTAAAAGGAGAAAGTATTCTTTTCGTCAGAATTTTAGGATTTGAGGTTTTTGTGGATATATTCAATTTAGTCCCGAATAAAAAAGTGGTTTTTAGAGCGATGTCTAATTATGTGTCTGGCCGTGTGTGTGTGTGTGTGTGTGTGTGTGTGTGTGTGTGTGTGTGTGTGTGTGTGTGTGTGAGGATTTGCAAAGCCTAGAGACGAGACTATTGGTCCGATGTTAATGAAACTCGGTACTGTATGTATGTAATAATCCACGGTATCTCAGAGCATTTTCTATATTTTTAAACTGTTTTATTATGAAGAGTATTTTACCAATAAAACTCTAAAAAACACACATAAAATCTAACTTAAATCACACACATAAATCTAAAAAATGCTCAAACAATTTTAATGAAAATTTTATGATTTACTACAGTCCTTTATGAGACGAATAAAATGACACCACCCGAATTTCTCAAAACATTGAGTTTTGAAAGTTATAGGTATTCAAAAGCTCAAAATGTGAATTTTTAAAAATTTCTGGAAAAACAAAAAAATTATATCTTAAAACATTAGTCTACGTCCAACGGTTTGTTGTTAGTTTAAGAAATTGGATGATTTCTTTGAAAGAATGTTTAATCATATTTTGATAAACTTTAAAGAATTTTATAGCTTTATTAAAGGTTATATATATTTTTTAAATTTAATAAAGAGAGAAAATATGTGTCAGTTTACTGATACCGTTAATTCATAGTGAAATTTGTTAAGGCGCCATGTCAGCAGATGTTGACTAGTCATGAATGGAACCGTTTGATGTCGTATGTATGCATTGTAGGGCCATATACTTGCTTTGCTGCGGACCTGTTCCCCAGGCCCCGTAGTTAAAAACGAGTCCAGAACAGAAACAGCAGAGATTCGTTTAGCACTTAACTTATATAAAACATGGGTTTATTTTATCCAAGCAAAGATCGGTCTCCTGGCAATATTTGTTTAAATGAAGTTAATCAAGAGTATCAGTGGTAATTAAATTTTAGTAACATTTCAGAGCAAACATTTCTTCATTAACGTATATTCTTGTCATATATCACGTATTCAAAAATGGTTGGGATAGCCAAAACAATGTAATAATTATATACAAATATTAATGTCCGTCGAAAATACGTGTAGTAGATTTAACGAAATTGCGCTAAGCAAACTTCTAGAAACTATTTTAGACTAAATTAAACATTAAACTTATTAAAAATATTACTTTGAGATAGGTATAAACCTATCTCAACCTATATGAACCTCTTCTTAACATTAAAAATGTATTTGTATTAGCTCTGGGGTTAGGGGAAGAGGGGTATTGGCAATACGTCGGATCAAATTTTAAAACGGAAGTGACGTCATACGATTACAAGAACAGCTGTTACAGGAACCGAAAACAATTCCTTTATACATATCCATGATTTTAGCTATTTTTCTGATAGGGAAGTAAATACATTTTGACATGGGTAATTCTTAGCTCGGGGGGGTGTTGGCATTTGCGAGACACAAATTTGAAACAGTAACGTCATTTGGTTAGTGACGTCATATGGTTCAGACGTCATAGCTGTTCAGATGTACAGAAAACATTCCATTTAGACTTATCCATGATCTATCCTGTTTTCCACGGGGAAGTAAATACAAACATTGTTTTATTTTAGGGTTTATCTAATAAGAATGAACAAATCTAGTTTATTTTGTCAAATTTAAAATCTCTTCTCTAGGTTTGTAACGCAAAGCTATATAAAAGTTTTACACTTGTCGTTTCGACTATGTTAATATGTAAATGTATAAAACGAAGATACATATTGCGATTCAAGATAAGATGTGGAATGCAAAATTGACCTACTTCCGTATTGTTCCCGCGCATTATTCAAATCCCAGTCTCAGTCCGATCCCAGCTTTCTACAGACGATTGGTGATGTTATAAACCTCCGGATTTATCGTTCTGTATGAATAAGCCACTCCATCAACTTCCTTTACCAGGCACAATGCTCTACTTCCTGCTTACATACTGAGCTATGCCTTTACAAACATCCTGCTAAAAATATGAATTAAACTCTACATTGTAATGATAATAAATTATACATAATGTATGTTTTAGTAAATTATAAACACAGTAATAGTACATCAGTATACAGATAACACAAAGATGACCAATTGGCCATATCAGACTATCAAAAAACGTAAAAACCACCAACAAAAAATAAAAAAAATAAATACTTCTTCTCAATATCGTATTCAAAATCATCTGAATAATAGTAAATGTGATAAAATGACCAATAATCTTGTTATATAATATCTACACATCTAATATCAGTAATTTAAATTATTTATTTATGTTCCTATATAACGTACTATAAAAAATCTTATAATATTTCTATCACTATTTTTCTTAAAATATAATGAGTTTTTCTGTTTCGTATAAATGTGGTCTAATCGAATAATTATTGACGTTTTTTTTCTCTTGAGAATTAACTTAAATTTTATATCATTAAAATCATATTTTCTATCACCATTGAAAAAATAATCGATTTAAGTTATGGTTCTAACTAAATAATTCATTAAATTAATTGAGACATTTTTTCTCTGATATAACGTTAAACTGAGTGGTTCTGTTCTGTGATGGTATTGGGACCGTGTCACAACCGGCCATCGAAAAACTGGAACTGAGTTTTCGTCCTTGTCCGGTCTTGACGCCTGCGTGCCAAAGTTAAAGTGTCCCAGGTTGTCATTTACGTACACAGCAAACTTGGACGGTTTCAAACATGTCCCGGGTCGATATCGTCCGATCTTAGCGCCTTAAAAAAATAAAAAGCATCTCAGTGTCCCAGTCTGAAGTCGTCCTGTTCGACGGATACGTCGTCTCGTGGAATACACTGAGTGGTTTCTGTGGAGTCCTAACCACTGCCTCTGAATTGAAAACTGGTCTAATTTTGACCATTGATATAATAAGTGATTTTGTTATGTAATGGCGTTCGCCCGAGTCGAGGGGAACGAGACAACCATGGGTGGATAGGCAGCACGGCGAGGGCGATACCTTCGTGATCCAATTCATGTCGGGCCATGGATATTTCAATTCATATCTGCATAAGATGGGGAAAGTTGGCTGATGCACATGTCTGTACTGTCCCGGCATCGCAGACACGGTATTCACACTTTCTTCGAGTCTAACAGATGGATTGCACAGCGAGAGTCACTCTCTGCGAAGGTCGACGTAGCAATCCATCCTGACACTGTTGGAGCCATGCTCCAGGGAGAGGATATCTGGAACTGTGTTAAGCATTATGTCCATTCCATACTTCGGGTGAAGATGGTTGATCACGATCGGCCTTGGTTTTATGTTCATCCCAACAGGGAGAGCCTTGATGGTGTATTAATCACAAGTCTAGCCCAAAGGGGTGCGAGTCCCACACTACCGAGTCTCTCCTGTGTGTATTATCATAATCATGTGTATTATCTCCGTGTGCATTCATCATCCTCCCCACAAATATAAATATATGTAATGGCGTTAAACAGAGTGACTGTGTTTTGTGGATGGGTAATATTACAACTAGTTCTTCCTAGCCTAGCATGATCTCATAGAACATCATCATTTATACCGGGTTACCAACGATGTTATCGCTGTAATCAATGCACAGTGATTATCATAGCAGACTGCCTATAATTTATCTTGTCAAGTTGCAAATTAATGGAACATATTCAGGTTACTCAATCTCAGTTATCATGAATCAATTCCTGTTTTACACCCAACTTTTGGTCACTACGTAAAACAGCAAATAATAATAATCCAAGTCAATTACCGATCTATTGAAATGATCAATTAAAATCACAATACAATTCTTTTAGTTGTTTATAAAATATTCTCAATTATATCTCACTTAAACCCATGCTATTTGGATGTGTTGTATTGGTAGACGAAGACTAAAAATACCTCCGCCGAACGGATACTAACGTCAGTTCCGAATAAAACGTTGCAAGCATTATACGACAAGTTATAGGTGGACATGAAGCAGCGGAGTCAGCTGATCCCGAGACTCTAAGTCCAGAGACAGCTGATATTTCAAGATCAAAACAAGACACCGCTCTGTCTCTTCAAATCTCTGTCTTTAATCATTTAATACCTCCAGTAAAAACATATACACCCGTCGCAGCAGACCTGCGTTCAGCGAATTTCCAAATAAATAATGTAATGATGATATTATATGTCAAGTATTATCAATATCTGTCGATAAATATATGGGTTAGATATTTGCCTACTCCTCATAAGATTAACATAGGAAAGAGTATGTAGGTTTGCCGCTGTGAGGAACACTAAAAGTAGGCAATTATAGCATAAACAATTTTTATTTTGACCAATTATACCAGGTTTCATCAACATCTGTCCATAAATAAAGGAGTTTACCTGTTCCCTATATGATTAACATGGGAAAAGAGTATGCAGGTTTGCTGCCATGATAAACACATAAACTATGATTTTTAGCATAAATGTATGGATCTCAAACACATGAAGATAAATATCAAGTTTCATCCAAAAATATTGATTGATAAGTGAAATATTAATTATTCCTTATCCTCCATTCCATAAGATTAACATTGGAGCCCCAAAATACAACTTACTGTGTTTAGATATTTTAATATCTCGGTAACTGTTGGAGATAGAGAAAAACTTTAAGGAACTAAATTGTGTAGTTTTTAAAGCTGATTTTAATGGTTGAAGATAAAATTTAAAAACTTGTTAAATTACATATGGAAAACGCAAAAAACCCCAATTTAAGGATACAAAACCCCCCAAACTACCCGTTCCGATTGATCGATATGTCTGGTTTACGAACTCGTCCGAGCAAATGTAGTCTCTAGAAAACTTGGTCTTGATCGGACCATTTTTACGAGATTTATCGTGTTCACACACACACACACACACACACACACACACACACACACACACACACACACACACACACACACACACACACACACACACACACACACACACACACACACACACACTCACACACACACACACACACACACACACACACACACACACACACACACACACACACACATTATATATATATATGTATATAATATATAAATATAGTATTTAGGAACTATTGTTTTTGGTTCAATCCGCTATGGAAATTCAAAACTTAATTCATTACCCATTATCAAATTTAACTTAAGAGTAAACTTATTCAGGGCAGACTTTAGAGCGTTCCCATCACAATTACATATTAGCGTCAAGACTTTCATTTCATTTAGGATATTGTTATTTTATAATTTAATCCTAGTTGTATGTTATAGATCAGAGAAATGACATGTTGTGAATAGAGTATTGTCATAGGTGGGATTTAGGCTCTAGGTTCGAATCAACTAATCACCAAAAATTTTAAATTTAGGCTGAAGGTAAAATATTAATCTGAATGTGTAAAATAGTTCTAGTAGACGTCTTGGTATCAGTAGGGCGTATAAAAAATCAACCGTTGGGCAGGAAATCTATGAAAATATCAATAGCACTTAACCAAGTCTTTCATCTTGTAAGATGGAAGGGATTTAAAACTTAGAATCGTGTTAAAAGGAACTGTGGTTATATTACTATATACTATATTATGAACGGATTATGAATGAGATTTAAGTTAGAATACGAGCGAGTGTTATAAATATCTCACGAGTGGCTTTGAGGCATAATACAATCGTTGCATATTCTATTTTATCAACAACCAATACTATTTAGTAATGTAAAGTAAGTATTATTAAGCAATTTGACCATGATATTCAGACCGTTAAAAACAAGAGTTGTACTTTATATTTCATTTCTACGAACATTGAAATATTTAGGGTATAAGAAAATAATTGGTGTGTATTTCATTCTTGGAGTAATCAGCTGATGTGCGAATTACGTTGTTCTTATTCTGGGAATGGTTCAAAACTCACATTTGAGATTAGCCACTAAAGCGTCCTATGTTTATGGATAAATCAGCTGATTTTGCATTTTATTATACAACCTAGTAATAGTGGCATTACTTTCGTAAAAAGGTTAGCTCTGATTGGTCTAGAACCTGTATCGTTATGAACTTATGATGCAACGGTTTTCAATTTCCGTTTAGTAACGAGCCTCTTAATGATGTTACTTTCAGTATTTTTATTTGTACTTTTTGAAATGGTCGTAGATAAAACATTTTTTGAGCGCCACAACCGTACAAGTTCAGTTCAGTTCAGTTCCAGCAGGAGACGAGCTCACAGACAGTTCCCGCCGTGGCGGCGGCGGTTAATTTATCCCTCTCAGTCAACTTCAGTTGGAAAACTGATTATCTTGTGCCAACTCTCTGATTCAACAAACTCAGTTTTGTTGAGTACGAAGCTAGACTTAATATTTGACGAAGGGCTTACTAAACTCTTTAAAAAAGGTAGGTGTGGATATTCTCATATTAAGAATGTAACAGATATTTACACAGTTTAAGAAAAAAACAAGTCCAGCATTTTATTTGATTTTAGAAAAAATAAATAAAAACTAAAAGATTAGGTGTGTTGTCAATGGTCTTTTAATCTTAATCGACTATATGAGCCACAAATTTAACTATTAATTTAAAAGAGTTGTTTAATGTTCGAATCTTCAATGCTCTGAAATTTCACATTTAAATGAAAAATCTATTTAATTCTTGAAGTCCAATGAGATTTTGTTCAATTTAGACTTCAAAAGATTGCACATAATATATACCTGATACAACAGACAGGTACAAGTTTAACAACGTTCATTAATTATAAGAAACTTTATGTTTATTTAAATTTTAGTAAACAAATCTAAAAATTGTAGTTTGTAAAGTCCTTTATAGCAATGCAAAAGCCGGAGACGAGCGACAGTAATTGTGTCGTGTTTGTACATGTAATTGGCTGCAACACCTTTGACAGAGTCAAAAGTACTGAGATGATTTTGTAAGCATTTTATTTTCAACACTTTGACTTATTCTAAATTTGTATGATAGCTTATTATTTTACTTATATCCTATCTAGAGATAACATTGTAATCTTATTAAATTTATTCCTTTAAAAAATACAAACAAGTACAATATACAACAAGAAAAGGAAGTTGACCACTTTGTCTCGTATTTTTGGTCAACTGGAACATGCGAATAGACAATGAAAAAGTTCACTCTAGGAAGTCCAGTAACATTTGCGCTCCGTGGTGCCTTTACTAAAAACTATAAGTAAAAAAATACAAAAGGACTTTAAATAGATATAAAGAATGTATAATGAAGGTGCGTATAAGAAAGTTCTATAATGAAGTACTTTTAAGCCAACAAATGTAGTGTAGTTATTACAACAATTAAAATAACATCATAAAAAACTTATTGTACTTATACATTTAACATATAATATAAGTGTGTTAGTTCTTTCATAAATTTTCTTTAGTTTGGACAGTCTTTAATGGTTGAGGCAGCTGATTTAAATATTTGGAAGCAAAGTAAAGGCGATAGTTGTTTTTCAATTTTATCACTATTAGATTCAAAAGTATTAACCAAACTAAAGTTTGGTTGATATTTTGTTTCATTTTTATAGAATTTTCACCTGATTTATATGAATTCATAAGTTTAGAAATCCAAATCTTCTCTTATTTTTGTCAAAATGTCATAAAAAGTTGACTCAGAATAAAAAGTGCAATGCAATTGTAATCTGTGATCGTGCTCGCAGTTCCATGGAACGGTACCTAAAGCAAACCATTGAAAGATAGATGGAATAAAGTTGCTGATAACACCGATCCCTGGGACACTCGCACCCCCACTGTGTGTGATTCACTCAATCGGTAAGATTCTTAAGCATGGAACTTTATCACTAAGAAAACTATTAAATGAGCAGAGAACGGGTCCCCTTACCTCGGCTGCTCCCAATTTCCAACGATAATATGCTGTGGTCCATTAGGTCAAATGCATTTTTAAAATATATAACCAACCCAGTGGTCTTTTTATTAGAACTGGAATTACTATAGATCTTATCAGTAGATTACAAAAGAACATCCTACGTTCCTAATCCTTGCCTGAATTCAAATTGAAAACGGCTAAAAAATGCATATTATCTAGATATTTAACTAGTCGTTTTCTAATATTTTTCAAAATTTGAGATAAATCCTAATTGGTCTTATGTTAGATTAATAATACCTTCGTTAAGATATCCCCTCCGTCAAAACAATTAATTTATTCAATAGACACAGGCGACCAGTTTTGAGACTATATCCCATTTTCAATTTACAATTTACACAACACTTCCCATAATTGACATAAAAACAAAAACAGCAACCTTAACTTAGAAGGTTGCTGACTTAGAGCCTGAACCTTCAGTTCTAACTGACAGTTAAGGCTCCAATCACCTCAACACGATCATTTTTGTCTAAGATCAGTTCATCAGTCCAATGTTTTCCTAAATCGAATTTTTAACTTCCCGTTAAAACTGATAGTCTGCATGTGAAATTCTAAAGATGATGTGATTTTTAAACTAATTGTAAAACTATTACCATTTTAAAACTGTTAAATTCTTTAAAAATGTGCGTACTTTGATCAATTGAGCATTTAAGTTGAAAACATTGTTTGAAATGCAGTTTTTTAAGAGTTAGTTTTAGACTCAGCAACCCGACAAACAAAAGATATATGTAAATCTCTATATATAAAATTGAATGTGTGTCTGTATGTATGTATGTATGTCCTTTATGCGTTGCCAAACTACTCATCCGATTGCCAAGACATTTTAGGAAGTTGCTCTATAAGTGTTCGGGAAGGTTTTAGTAAAAAAATATTTTCGAAAACTCCGTAAGTTTCTATTTTATGGCGTTTTAAATTTCTAATGTTAACCTTATGGAGAGTAACTTTGTTTACAAATTTTCTACAATGAAAACGTTTGATTTCTTAGCTACAGCTGATTGGTTTACTTACCATTAGCAATATGCTTTACTATCCAATGCCATCTGAATCATTCATTAATGTAAAACTATGAAGTAAACAAGTGCTGTACAAAATGAACAGCTTTATTTGCCACGTTAATAGTGTATTAATATATAAATATATACACGTTATAGTGTAATTAGTGTATGGTTGTGGGGGGTTATATATTTGTATTTTTATTTTCTGTCTGATTAAACATCACGTGTTTATATGTTGGCCAAATAAAAATAATTACAATTTGTATATATATTACGTTTATTATAATAATCGGCTGTTGTATATCTTTCCTATAAAAGCCGTATTACAGTTAGGTTTGGTTTGAGTTTGGATTTGATTTGAAATTTGTGAATTAATCCACTGAGATTTATTTGTTTTATGTGAATGTTATTAATATGTCTTATCGTTTCAGTATTGTTATTCACTATGCCGCGACCCAGTATATATAAAACCTTTCACAATGAAGCCGCAATGCTATTCGACTTCAGTACAAGGCCAATCTTAAAGTTAACATGTATTTACTGACCGGCGATACGAAGTTCGCCGGGTCAGCTAGTATGTAATAAAAAGGAGTTTTCATTGGTAGTTCGTGTAGCCGTTTTGGAAAGCAATCGTTGAAGTTTTGCAATAGACGCTGTTGTAACGGCAACGAGTAAACAAATTTGAAGAGTGTTCATTTAGCTGTGACAGAGAGTGTCAGCTGACCACTGGACACCGTACACATTTACACCTAATGATCACATGGTTTAACTCAACTGATCCCATGTCTACTAGAACTAATCTGTTAAATATCTCTTGATCTACTAAAATATTGTCTTTTAACTTATAATCGTTCTTTGTCAATCCAAAATATAATTAATAAGTTTTCAATGTTTTACAGAAGTTTTCAATAATATTTCTTTTGACAAACTAATGTTAATTAGGTTGAACTATAGAAAAATTTGTTTTATAAACATTACTAATTTTTGTTTTTGCATAATATTTAATTTAATCACTAATTAATTTTAACCAATTACATTTGAAACTTAAATACCGTTTTCTCCTTAACGATCTAATACGAATATGTAAAATACGTCAATAATAACACAAAATCAAACAATTATACTAACACTAAAACATCATAGTGTAAGGTAATAGATAAACCCACCTGGTTTTGTAAAAAGTAGTTTTGGACAAATTATCACGACCATACTGAAATTGATTCACCCCACAATCAATACAAATTTGTAGATTTTATTGCCTCCTGAACTGTTGTTTGAGAATTAACTAAGTTATTAGCCTTATCCGTCCAAACAGTGTAAAATTTTCGTCATAAAGACACAAAATTGTTTGGACAGATAAGGATAATCTCTTTTGGAGCATTATTTAAGAACATCAACTAAGAATAGTTTTGCATCAAAGGAATACAAAATTCATAGTAGGCAGATTTTATGCTTATTTAACTTTGACGGTCAACGAGTTGATTTTAGACTTTTATATCGGAGAGTATACAAGTTACTATTTTGTAACTTTTTTCTGGAGTCATACTATTTTTACCCCATTACAATGTTTTCTCTTTTTACTATAAACCTTTCTTGCATATGCAGTTTATACATCAAATTATTTTGAAATTGTTCATAAAGTGGTGAAGTGTAGGCTCTACTTATACATTTAAGTTATTGTTAATTAATTCTTCGTTGTTTACAAAATGACAAAACACGAGTGTCTACAACATTTCAAAGTAACATCTGTCAAATATTGGGAGAGGATAAGGATTAATGTAATAGAGACAGTCGTCGGAAAAAACTTAAAATCTACCATTCCACTATTTCAAATAATTCACTAATTTCGATCCAGCAGTTTATATAAAAATCAACTTTATTTCTTCTTCTTGTACTGTCAAAATGTAAAGTAAACGGATGTTGACATTAAAAACTGTAAACATTGACTCTCAGGGTATTTACAGCAACCATGTCTTCTGCTTCTCGAACTGTCAAATTTTAGTCTTCACAGCTGTTGACATTCAAGTAATTTCTTGTTTTCATTCTCTAAAAATGTAAACATTGAAACTTAGGACGTTCACAGGGCGTAGCCCGAGAGGATTTTAAGGAAATGTGTATGCCTATGTGTTGCATGAGTTTAAGATCTGTCTTTGTGTAAAATTTCAAACTGTTTGGTTCAGTATTTTTTGCGTTCACTTGCCACAACAAACCCACAAACACACAAACCCACAAACACACAAAAACACAAACCCACAAACAAACATACAGAAACCACCTCTTCTTTATAATATTATAGATAGATAGCAAAGTGTAATTTTAAAGAAAAAAATAATATTTTTTTCCCAAGTAAACCGGTGATCACTTGATTTTGTATTTAAGAAAAATTTAGTTAAAAAAATTTTATTGTTGTTGAAATCTAGAGTTCAGATTATGCGAAATAATTTATATAGTTTTTGAGTCCACCCCCAGTTACTCTTATGTTGCAATTTTTGTTTATTTCTAAATATAATTGATAATATTTATTTAATTTTGTAGTATAAGGTGTTCATTTTGTTCGTATTATTTATGTTTTTAATATCAAATAAATAAAGTAATAAGTGTTAATTTTGTACCACAAGATATTAATTTTGTTCGTAGCAAGGTTACATTTATGTTAGTATTTCAAAATAATAATAATTTAGTAGAAAATAATTTAGCATTTAATAAATAAACCAACATTAGATTTAGTAGGATCTGTGTGTTTTATTTCTATATTTCTAGGAATGATTGAGAATTAAATTAATTCAGGTGGGTTGGACAGCATTCACATATATGTATCATGTTTTGTGACAGTGAAGAAAACCATTCACCTTTTAAAGACTGTATTAATTGTGAAGACTTTAGTAAACTTAATACTGTTTTTAAAAACGATTTAGATGTAGATTGTAGTAGACTTAGGGTTGTTCATCAGCACGTTAGGAGCTACAACAAAAATATAGACGAATTTTTAATTGTTTTACAAGGTTGTGGAGTGAAATTTGATTGCATAGTTTTGACAGAGGCATGGCTTAATATTAATACTCAATTTATAAATATCCCAGGTTATAATATTTTTGTTTCTGATAACAACCTTAATCAAAATGACGGTGTTGTAGCGTACATGAATGATTCTCTATCTGTTCGGTGTAGCCAGCTGCTAATCGGCGGTGTAGCCACGGCCTTATCGCTGACCTTCGACTGGGCCGGTCAATCCTGTGAGCTTCTTGTAGCTTACAGAAGCCCGAATACAAACCTGTCTTTTTTTATTGATGGGATCAAGGATTATTACTCTAGTAATTCATCAATTCATAGTATTCGGATTTTTACCGGTGATATTAACTGTAATATAACTAATATATCGTGCAATTCAATTGAAGAAAAATATATTGATATGCTGTCGGAATCGGGGCTTATATCTTGCATTGACAGAGTGACTAGGCCGAGCAGTAATTCGTGTATTGACCATTTCTTTATTAAAAATTCAAACTATGCAGAAGTCACTCCCGTTGTTATTGAGACTAATGTAACTGACCACTATACAATTGCTTTAGAAATCATGCAACCCGGTGTCACTTCGAATAAAGAAAATTGTACCTTTCAAAATAGGATAAATTGGACCAAAGTGGAATCCTTTCTGACCCATTGTAACTACAGTGAAATTTTAAATTGTAATGATGTTGACGAGTGTGCTTTGAAATTAACCCACCATATTAAAACTGCTTTGGATTTAGCAATTGAAAACGTTCAAATTAACTCAAAATATCGGAAGCTGAAACCATGGATATCGAAGGGAATTATAACATCAATTCGTAAGCGTGACTTGCTACATAATCAACTGAAAAGGGAACCCTTCAATGCTTTGTTAAGAAATCGCTACACGCAATACCGCAATATGTTAAATTCTTTGATTAAAAAAACTAAGTACAATTATTACAAAAACAAGATTGATCAGGCCGGAAGTAATGTTAGAAAATTCTGGGCACTTGTGGGAGAAGTTGCGGGACGTCCTAGGAAAGTGGACCGGTTCCCGGTTGAGGGCTTCTGCGATAATGGCGAGTCTGTCTCACAATCTGATATTAAGAATTTAAGTGATAAGTTCAATATTTTCTTTGCAAATGTTGGAGCAAATCTAGCTAACAATATCAACCCATTGCATGCAACTGAGGTGGAGGATTCCGACCATGCCTGCGATTCTCAGTTTGTTCTTGTGCCGATCAACATTGATCAGCTTTTCAGTATTGTCAAAAGCATTAAAGGTGGGTCTGCTCCAGGATGTGATGGGATTTCTGCTAAAATCGTAAAAGATTACTTCCATTTTTTTGCACCACCGCTGCTTCACTTGATCAATCTCAGTATCCGAACTGGCAAATTTCCAAATATTTTCAAAATTGCTAAGGTCATTCCAATTTACAAAAGTGGATTAAAAACAGTCATGAATAATTTCAGACCAATTTCTCTCTTGACTACTATTGATAAAATCCTTGAAAAATGTGTGAAAATCCAATTGTCGAACTACTTGAACAAGGAAGGAATCATTACTGATATGCAATACGGATTTAGAAAAGGGAGAAATAGTTCGGACGCACTGTTTGACTTGAATCGACTCATCTTCGAGAAACTTGCATGTAAAAATAATGTTATAATAACCTTTTTGGACCTAGCGAAGGCTTTTGATTCTGTAAATAGAAGTTTGTTATTGGCCAAGTTAAAACATATTGGGGTTAAAAATAATACTTTGGATTGGTTTTCTTCATATTTTGATAATCGTAAGCAATACGTAACAATTAATGGTATCGACAGTGGGACTACTGAGGTTGATTATGGTGTTGTCCAGGACAGCACTTTGGGCCCTCTGTTATTCCTTATATACATTAACAATATCTCTAAACTAAATATTGATGGCACACTTTTTCTTTTTGCGGATGATACGGCTTTAATTTCACACGGGAACACTTGGGACAGCACGTATGACAGCGCATCTTCGGATCTTATCCGCATCAAGAACTGGTTTGACCATAACATACTATCCGTAAATGTTAATAAAACAAAGTGTTTACCCATCTATTTTAATAGTGACTGTGGTCCAGGTCCGAGATTGCTCAGGATGCACTCCTGCGGTGATCCGCGGTCGGTGATCTGTGCTTGCGAAGTGATTGAGAGTGTGGCACAATATAAATACTTGGGAATAGTAATTGATCACAAGCTGTCTTGGGAGCCACATATTCAATACACAAAGCAAAAAATGATGAAACTTATCTATGCCTTCAGGCAACTTAGTAGGGTCCTGACGGTGGATCGCTGCAGGGGTGTGTATTATGCCTACGTGCAGTCTCTTTTGCAATACGGTATTCTGGCTTGGGGAGGGGCCTCCGCCTTGGTGCTGGAACCTTTGGCAGTATTACAGAGATCCATTATAAAAACTATCCTACACAAAAACCAGAGATATCCAACCAATTTACTATTTCTTGAATTTCCCGTTCTTAATATTAGACAACTCTTTTTGAAGACTTTACTAATTTACATAAAAGAAAACAAAAATTCTATTTTTACCTTAACTACGCATCACTATGAAACCAGAAGGAAGGAAAATATTGGCTTTCGAATTCCTAAACTAATCCACAGAGCAAATTTCTTCAATTCTTTTTATCTAGCACATCAACTTTACCGTAATCTTCCCTGCGAGATTTTATTGGCCGAGGGAAACAGTCTCGCTATTTTTAAGCGAAAAGTAGAGGAGTGGCTGCTCCGTATCGGTTCCGTGGCTGCAGAACAACTTATTGTTTCTCCTTATGTGTAAAGTGGTAGACTATATCCAAATATAGTGACTCGAATAATTTTCATTCTTTTTTTAAATTTCGTTAACTTACATAACTTTATCTTGTCAGGTCCTACTCAACAATTTCTTCTTTTCATATTTCACCTTTGCAATTTGGCTACCTTTTGTTCTGGTGACACACTTTTTACGCTGTTGTATTTTTTTTCTTTATTTCTTCACATTAATAGCAACAATAGGATTATATTTGTTTTCCCCTCTAGACGCTATAATATTCTAGATGTATGTTGTTTATTTTCATTAAACATGAAATGAGAGACTGTTCGGCTCATCCTCACACTCAGACGCATAGTCTTGTGAGGATTTTCCAGTAATAATAATGTGTTTGTTATGACAAAATTTGTATATTTTATCATGGAAATAAACATCTTGAATCTTGAATCTTGAATAATATATGACAAGTTTTATAAAAATCTGTCCATAAACATGAGCATTATTTGCCTATTCTCCATAAGATTAACATGGGAAAGAGTGTGCAGGTTTGCTGCTGTGAGGAACAGTCAAGGTAGTCATTTCTACCATCAAAATTTTTTATTTTTAACATTTATACAAACTTTCATCAACATCTGTCCATAATTAAAGGAGTTTGCCTATTCCCTATATGATTAATATGGGAAAAGAGTATGCAGGTTTGCTGCCATGATAAACACATAAACTATGATTTTTAAGCATAAACGGGTGGGTATCAACCACATGAAGCTAAATATCAAGTTTTATCCAAAAATATTGATTAATATGGGAAATATTAATTTTTCTCTATCCTCCATAAGAATAACATTGGAGCCCCACAATACAACGTACTGTGTTTAGATTTTTTAATATCTCGGTAACCGTTGGAGATAGAGAAAACACTTTAAGGAACTTAATTGTGTAGGTTTTTAAGCTGATACCAATGGAGAAATATAAAATTAGAAAATTTTAAAAATTACATGTGAAAAACGCAAAAAAACCCATTTTGGGGTACAAACCCCCCCCAAACTACCCGTTCCCATTGACCAATATGTCTGGTTTACGAACTCGTCCGAGCATTTGTAGGAGTACACGTCTCTACCAAATTTGGTCTTGATCGGACCGTTTTTACGAGAGTTATCGTGTTCAGACACACACACACACACACACACACACACACACACACACACACACACACACACACACACACACACACACACACACACACACACACACACACACACACACACACACACACACACACACACACATATATATATATATATTTTTTAACGACTATTGTTTTTGGACTCTGGGCACCTAAAGACGAAAAAATAACATGGTCTCGGGCTTAGGTCTTACCATGAGACCTACGGTAATAGCTTCTTCCCTATTGGAAATTCGCTAAAAGAGGAGTGTGGGCAGGAGGAATGAGGGGAGTGTAGGGAAGCACTACGCAGGAAACTGTACGACGACAATACCCAGAATAGGCGGCATTACTCACATAGAGACAAATGTTTTTGTGAATTATTTAGCTTATTCACAAGCTACAAAATAAATAAATGTTGTAAGGAAGTTTGGAACAGCTCATCATAGAAAGAACGGAGACGGTGTTAATTTGTTTCTCACAGTGACCTTGTGTTGGAAAACTGATTACTTCACCTCTCTCACTCTGGTCAAACTTTCCAACCTCAAGTAAGATTTCAAATATTCTCAAATTTAGAGTTAAATTATGCATAGGATGTTAAAAATATAATATAGTTCAATTGAATTTGAACAAGAAAAGACTGTAGTTTTTTATTACTGTCATTTTATTTTTTTCGAATATATATTCTGTCATGAAAAATAACAAGGCAGTAAACATATAAAAATACAGTATATTTTTAAGCTTTAAATTTATCCGAAGGTATTACACCACTGCTATCTTTTGTGTGTTCCGATAAGTTCCTTTTCTTTATCATCACTTTATTCGAAACCTCTGTAACTTTACAAAAGGAAGTTGACCTAATTGACTTGTTTATGAAACTCCGACCAGTGGATCGAGGTTTCTGTTTTCAAACAATTTCGTTATCAATGCATAATTTTTTTCCTTTTATTTGCCAATAATTATCAATCTGGTATATAAATAAAATTAGAGTTTTGTCTGTACATTGCTAGGATATAATATTTTTAGTAATTACTATGTTTTATACCTTGAAAACCTGAAATGGTTCTTACCTTAATTATCGTCTGTTTGGCTGTCTGTCTGTTACGCTAAACAAGGCATTTTTGTTCGTCTTCTCCATTAAAACAATAGCACCTATAGCTATGAAACATACTTATTTTACTTATTCTATACCTTTTGAACATGGTTTTTGTTTACTTTAAACTGACCCACGTAATGTGAAAAATAAAATTATAAGCTCTCAAAAACCCGGTTATGAGCTGTATTAGACAAGGTGTCGTTTGAGTCCGTCAACAAACTGCATGATGTGGTTTATTGGGTCAAAATAAGCAAACAAAGGTCCTATTGTTCTATGTCCTAAAGTGCACAATTAGTTAGATATCAGCCATTTAGTATATTTTATATTTCAGTCATTTTTTAATCGATTATTTTGAAACTTGGCATGTGTCCTTAAATAGTGATGACCCAGTTTTAGGCAAAAATGTCTATGTGATTTAATGTTTAATTTCTCAATGGCGGCCCTTTAAAAGTGAAATAACTTAAAAAGGATTGATTGTTTCAAAAATTATCAAGAATACGAATGAAATCAAAATTATGAGAATCGGTTTGGATTCACCAGTTCTTTTACCAGTGTTATGTGTGTACGAATATAACATAATTACCAGTCACAATGGTCCCTCGGCCGGCCCAATATATCATATTGTAAGATGATGTAAATTTATTAAAACTGCAAATATAATTTTTCTTTGTTAAGATTTCAGGTTTATATTTTATCATGGTAATAAGTATCTCTTTTCTTAACAAAGAATCCAGAACTAGTACAAAGGACGGGCAATCAGCTAGTGCTAAATAATTAAGATGAAATTTGTTCATTGTGTTCATTTGATGAGGATTTCAGTTTTATATATTGATATGAATATCATTATTCTTTACACTGAATCCTACAACCGTACGTATGACGGGCCTACTGCTAGCCAGTTATAAAATACCCCAGTCGCAGCAGACCTGCGTACTCAGCGAATTTCCAAATCAATAATATAATAATAATAATATAGGACAAGTTTGATAAAAATCTGTCCATAAACATGAGAGTTAATTGCCTATTCTCCATAACATTAACATGGGAAAGGGTATGCAGGTTAGCTGCTGTGAGGAACACTGAAAGTATTAATTTCTACCATACAAAATTTTTATCTTAACATTTATACCAACTTTCATCAACATCTGTCCATAAATAAAGGAGTTAGCCTATTCCCTATATGATTAATGTGGGAAAAGAGTATGCAGGTTTGCTGCCATGATAAACACATAAACTATGATTTTTAGGCATAAATGGATCAAACACATGAAGCTAAATATCAAGTTTTATCCAAAAATATTGATTAATATGGGAAATATTAATTTTTCCCTATCTTCCATAAGATTAACATTGGAGCCTCACAATACAACGTACTGTGTTTAGATTTTTTTATATCTCGGTAACCGTTGGAGATAGAGAAAAACTTTAAGGAACTTAATTATGTAGTTTTTTAAGCTGAAATATAAAATTATAAATCTTTTAAAATTACATGTGAAAAACGCAAAAAACCCATTTTGGGGTACAAACCCCCCCAAACAACCCGTTCCCATTGACCAATATGTCTGGTTTACGAACTCGTCCGAGCATTTGTAGGAATACACGTCTCTACCAAATTTGGTCTTGATCGGACCATTTTTACGTGAGTTATCGTGTTCACAGACACACACACACACACACACACACACACACACACACACACACACACACACACACACATATATATATAATATATATATATATATATATATATATATATATATATACAAATTTTAACGACTATTGTTTTTGGACTCTGTGCACCTAAAGACCAAAAAATAACATCGTCCCGGGCTTAAGTCTTACCATGAGACCTACGGTAATAGCTTCTTCCCTATGGGAAATTCGCTAATATAGCATACCACGATGACTATTGATTACGAATACCAATATTCGTAATAAATACTAAGTAATAGTCTTTTCAATACTAATCAAGTAATAAAAAAAATGCAAAACCGTTTATTTAACACCTTTTGTATTGATCATTTTACATCTGGCCCTACTATGTATTTGATTTCTTTATAAAAATATTAACTGACATTTAAACCCTCTGTCCAATTTTAACAATCATATTATATTGGGAGTTTTCTTTATATTACGGCTACAAAAATAATTCAAATACACAAGAGAATTTTTATAAATACGTAATTTTATCGGTCTTCTATTTCCAATAAATATTGTTAAGTAAACAGTTTGTAAGAAAAGGTGAACAAAATCGCTGAGTGCTTCGCTATGAAGAAGAAATACTGGATAATTTGATTTAGAGTTTTACCTTTCCATCAATACGAATTTTACCTTTAACGTCAGAGAAGTGGAAGGTGTAACATTATTTTTGAAAATGAATTCTCACTTTGTAGGCTGAAGTGATAAATTTAAAAATAAGTCTACTAAGAATAAACTATAATAGATATGTTTAATTTAATCTTTTATACACCCATAAAAACCTTAAACGTGTTATTTCACGTGTGTTTTCTGGTATTTTCATAAAAAATATTTTGATATAATTATAAGCAAATTTAAAAACATCCTATAGATTATATTACATTGGTATTGAGCATTGGGTTTCTTCATTAATCTAGGCTATATCATCGGAGGGCTATGTTTGATAACCGTTTTAGGCAAAACGTACATATTAGGCCAGTCAGCACACAATATTGGCTATATCGAGTTGGGAAATGCTAAATACACATTCATGTATGATACCAATTATGAGGGCTTCATAGTGTTCATTACATCGTGTCTATTTTAGGTGTTTAGGAAGATTTTAGAGTGATGGATGATAGGATGGTAATCATATTTTAAATCGTCTTTACCTTTGTATGAAAACAAATGTGCTTATATGAGCATTTGTAGTATGAGCTTAAAAAATAAATTGAATTTAAATGTTTCATTTTCAATTGTTAAAAATAAGGGAAAGGAGACACGGCCATGAGATTGAAAAAAGAATAGATATTCAGATATTATTTGGGAATAGGAGTAAGTAAATAATCTTTTGGTAAACTATCCCCCAAAGTATCTTTTGAAGTTATCGACAATTTTGAGTGCTCAAGATTTACAAATATAAAACCCCGTTGAGATGTATCTCATTTTAAAGATGTTGAAATTTAAGACGATTGGCAAAAATTGGGGGTTTCTTGCTCAACTCAGTACAAAATGGTGGCATTTTAAAAATTACGACTCTGATAAAGTCCCTTTCCCGCCATTATATTTTTATTCGTTAGAAGAAATAAATAACCTATGCGAAACCAAAAAAATTTCAACCCAAAGTATCTTTTGAAGTTATCGAAAATTTTAAGTGCCTCCGAAAATGGGGTAAATGGGGTATTTTATGCATAAGATCTTTTTCTGATAACGTACTCCGTTCAACACGGTCATAAAATTCAACTTTTCTCTGGACCAATAATCTTAGACAAATGATTTATGATATTAATTTGTTTCAGTTTTTAAGCTGATTTAGACATTATTTTTTAATAAAAATAACTGTTTTGCCAAAATATTAAAAAAATATTTTTTTGATATTTTAAAGACCATATCTTTGGAACCATTAGTTCTACAGACGTACAGATGGTGTCATATTATTATTGGGGACTTTAATACCTATAAAACAATAAACTTTAATCTATATTAGATAAGCGAATTTTGAGAAATTTGTGTTTTTACATTCTAATGATTTTTAGGGGTAAACTACCCATAAAAATAGGTCTGGAGATATAGCCAAAATGTACCTGACACGGATACAAATACAGACAGACACAGATAAACATAAATTCAAATAAATACGTACATATATATAGAAATAAAATTGAATTTTGTACATTACTTGGAGTTGGGATTCCAACTGGCTGAAATGTGTCTTATGTCTGTCTGTCTGTCTATCACGCTAAACATGGTCTTTTTGTGATGCTTCTTTATGAAAACGGAAGCATCCACTATGATTAAACTTAGTTTCATCAACCCATTTCTTTCGTAGATGGTGTTTTACGTTAAACCGACCTAAATTCATTAAACTAAAGTAATGACCTATGAAAAACCCAGTTTTAAGCGATATTAGCAACATTTTATTCAGGCTTTTACTAAATTTGTGACTAAAAAGTGATTTAATAGAAAGGAAAATACCCCGTAGACAAATAAAAATCAATATCAGTTTGTTCACATTGATATTTGAATTTAAACCTATTTTGAAGTTATTACCTATTTTAAATTGCTATCTATCTTAATATAAAAAAAGATTTACTAATTACAAAATTTTTTAAAATTTAATCTATTTTATCTAAAGTAAAAATAGTAAAAATTAATTGGGCTGATAATTACTATTCCTCCTCTAGGGTTTTGCCTATTTTGCTATCAGGTGAATTAGTCATAATAACCAGAATCCTTACAAATGACTAACTGGTAGTTTAGAACTAAATGTTTACTCCTCAATTAAATTTGCTAGAAAAGTAAACTTCTGCGTTTCTATGGGACATTTATACACGGTGTTCCAGACAGAAGTGGTAGCCCTCATGGAATGTGCTCTCTTCAACCTCAACAGAGGCGTCAGGAACAGGAACATTACCATGTTCTCAGATAGTCAAGCCACCACCATCAAGGCACTGGACTCCTCTACTTTCGACTCCAAGATCGTGTGAGACTGCTGCAACGCGGTGTCGTCTCTTGGCAGTCAAAACAACGTTACCCTTTGCTGGGACCCAGGACATTCAGAAGTTGTTGGTAATGGAACAGCGGATCGTCTGGCGAACGATGACGCTTCAATTCCATTCGTGGGTCCACAACACTTTTGCGGCATCTCCAGGTCACATGTGGGATCGTGAGTGTTGCCGCAGAATATGGGTGGGGCTTCCTCTCCAGAGAGTTAGCAAACTGTCTCTCAGCTCTCCCTCCTCGTGTATCGCAGAGGACCTTTTACGGTTAGGTAGGTCATCACGGGACACGGAAATATGGGGGAACATGTTGCTCGCATAGGATTCTTCAAAAACTTATATCAAATTACTCCTAAAATGTGGAACAAACCGTAATATTCTTTTGTCCTTAACTATATATGATGTAAGTGTGGGTAGTCCGAGGTGACTGCCGATCATCTGCTGTACGACTGCACTGGGCTTCCTGAGGTAAGGGCTGCCACTCTTGGCGTCACGGAGAGGTGCAGTCATCTTCCTCGGGAGGTGCTGGTTGGGAGACTAAGGCAGTTTTCCAAGCTTTATGGCCTGGAAGGTCCATGTGACAATCAGCAACAGAGGTGTGCAACATGCCACATGGCTGACGTGCTGAAGGAACACTGTGTAAATCCGCCCCTTGTGTAATTCAGGTAATATTTCAGATGAATATAAACTATAGTATATTTCATCAATAGGACCAAAAAGGGTGTTTTTTCATACGAGCACAAGTTTATCAGCTGAGATACGAGGCGCGTCGAGGCTGTTAAACGTGCGAGTATATATCAAAAAGCCATATTTGGGCTGTGTAATGAACTATATTATTCGTAATACTGCAAATAAAATGAAAGAAACTCGTAAAACATAAATTATTACCTGATTTAGTATCAATAGTTGTCGACCATTTTTGTCGCTTTAGACTAATCAGCTGTTAGGTTACCTATGTTTCAGCAGTTCTTTCTCGATTCCTGATTGGCTGTTTCAGCTATGTGAATGCTGAAATCGAATCTAAAGTATCATCAACAATGATCTTTTGCGGCCAAATAAAAAAATCAAAAACAGCTGTTTTTTAAGCAGTAAGAATTATTTTTAGAGCATGTAGCACCAACATTAGGATGGTTATGATATTTATATAGTTTAATATTTACTTTACTAACTAAATGTAAATTATTAGTCCAAATTAAAAATATTTGTATAAAACTATTTATGCACGTTGAAAACTGTTATGTACTCGTAATACTATACTTGAAACAGTCAAAGTTATTTGTGTAAAAAAGGGGAAAATACTTTTCTCTCAGAACTTTTGACGTTGATCGTTTTAGAATGCAAGGATCAATGCTTCTATTGGCTTGACCTTATTGAGAGCTGTAAAAACTTATATCAAATTACTTCTAAAGTCTGGAACAAATCGTAATATTCTATTGTCCGTCCGAGAGACAACTTTTGTTTATTTTTGTTCATCTGTAACAAAAATTGATCATTATTGATCATTTCACGTTGATACAATTTCATGAGAGAAATGCCAAACTCTGATAAAAGGTTGTATGTGTCAAAATAAAGAGAAAATCAAGAATAAAACATTTTAAAAATCATTTTATTTTACCAGAAATATCCACCGTTTTGCATATTCATATGAAATAAATTGTTACCTCCAGCCGATCTTTGTAAAACTCGGAAATTATATTAAAATAAACACCTACTGTAAAACAAATTCAACTAGATCCTAAATTTCATAATGGTGGCCATTTAAAAATGTTAATCTAATGTGGCGGGAAAAGATGAAAATCGAGCAAAACACAGCTGATTTTGAAGTATGTGCTAAACTCTCTATCTGGCAGTTGCAAATTTCTCTACTGGCAGACATATTTTTGCCATTCGTACATAGGTTACTTTAAATCTGGATAAGTTATGTTTTACTGTAATAAAGTATATACTATTATATGTTTACTTTTTCAGAACATTACAGGCAATAGTTTTACAATAATAATAGAACCAACAAATGTGTTTAACAACAAAAAAGAAAAAACCTGGAATATTTTTCAAAAGTAGAGACTTGGAAAAAATACAAAGAATACTAGTATTACGAAACCAAGATATACATATATTTCAAAAACTATTTTTTTATATTAAAATAAATAAAAAAAATCACACGTGGTGCCAGTGGTTTGAAAAAATGGTTTTTATGAAAAGTTTGCCGTTTTTGTAAAATTGCAACATTTGAATGAAAGTCAAATTAATTTTTTTTCTAAAAAGGAAGTCTAAGATTTGCACTGTTTTACATTAGTATAATTATATTATTAGAAAAATGTATTGTTTTATTTTATTAGTGAGTTTCGTATTTCAAAATAGCTAAAGAATAAAAATTTCTGCCAAGCGGAAAGAAAATACACGAAAACTCACATAAAAAAATTTATTCAGATGAAAACATAACAAAACAATGGAAAATGTCTAGAGAAATGAAAATAAATATTTCATGACAAATAATTTTGGACAATGTTCACAAATCATCACAACAAGCAGATTGCTCACAGCTACTGTCATATATCACATATAATAAAATCGCATATGCAAAATGGCTACTCTGGACTCTGATGGACCGAAATTTCACGCATTTTGCTGACAAACAAAATAAAAGCAATAAAACAAACTACTTGGACTATGTTGGTACTAACATCGCTGTAAACATCATTTTGTAAACAATCGATTGATGCCAAGCACTTTGTAATTAACTTCCAAATAGCTTTTACATAAAAGAACATTAACCGACTACAAGAGAGTAGTCGTTTGCCAATGAGAAAAATGCAAAAACTCAGATGGAATAAAAATTTACAAATGGCAAGAGGAATAAGATATCCAAACAAACTACAGATGTCCTTGTAGAAAAAGAAAAGTACAATTCAGTGATGTAGCTCACTTATTTCTAGGATGAAATTTACCTCAGGAAAAATAACACAAAAGAACCTTACCTTGCGCCTTGCTAAACCATCCGTTGCGACGGTCTGCGTTTTCTTTGCCACTTTGAAAATATGTTTACACCACTATTTTTTACACTGACTTGACATGTTGTGTATCAAAATAAACGCTAGAATCTTCTGATTAACATGGTATAAAGTAATTTCAAGTTAAGTTTCGTTTTTAATGAACAAAGGGTTAAAAATACCCATGCTCAAACGACCACCAAGTAGTCGTTGACCAGTGTGAGAGCAACTTTAAACGATTACCCGTTAGTCGTTTGCCAGATGGAGGAAGACAAAAAATGCAAAATTGGTAGTATTCTTGTACCTATCCTGGCTGAATTAAAAGGTATTTTACTCGCTGCAGGAGTTTTTCAATGATGCCTGTTCGGGCTTGGGGCTGACGGGCCAATGAGATCAAATCCACTACCAAATTGCCAAACTTCCAATATCTATAACCTAAATCTGACTCACTGACTGACTGACTGATCACAGTTTCTCAAAATCTGCAGGGCTTTAGAGCTTCAAATTAGGTACACAGATTCTATTTAAGGTCTAGGTCTAGATAAGGCGTACTAAGAAAGTATTTATCGAAACTCCCAGAGGGTCAAAGGCCCCATTTTAACCCTATGGTATGTAAATTTGTTTACAAGTTTTCTACAATCAAAACATTTGATTTCCAAAGCTACAGCTGTTTGTTTACTTTCCATTAGCAATATGAATTGCTACTCAATGCCTTCTGTATCAATCGTCAATTTAAAACTATCAAGTATATACCATACAAAATGAAGAGTTTTACTTCCCACGTTGATACTTCAAAATTTTTGAGGTTTATGTTCCTATTTTTATTACGTGTCTAATTAAATATAATATTTAACAATGATATACAATACTATGGCATATAAATGCCTTAGTACTGTATATCTATCGATCTAATTTTTATGTGTCTAAATATTAAAACAGTCGTGTTAGTTACCGGTACGCCATTCTTAACTTTTGAACGGCTCATACTGCGACCCAGAATATCTCAATCTTTCACAACGAATCCGTAATGCTATTTGACTTTGGAACATAGCCAAATTAAAGTTTTAACACATATTTACCGTAGAGTGTTACGAAAGTTTTATTACGAAGTTCACCGGGTCAGCTAGTATAAATAGACCCTCTATATATTAGTGTGTGTGAATATTTATTATTGTTATTATTTTGACGCTGGTAATCCAGACATGTCTGGTCTCAAGCAAAGGTGGAGGTAATAAGGCAATAAGGTAACAAATATCCCCTGGTGTGAATTCACATTTTCAAATGTATCTCTGTTATCTTTTGTTTGATTTTAAAGACTTTGGTGGTGGCAGATAAGAAATAACATTAGCTAAAAAAATGTTCCCAATAAAGTCTTGTATATTTTACCATTTTCCCACAATTTCAAATTAAAGGTTTTAACCCTTTGGAGCTAGTTCAATTTGTTTTCTTACAGTTGGCCTCTTTTACTTAAACATAGGCCCACTTACAACTTTTTTTTAATATTAGTTGAAACAATTAGAAGATAACAATTGCTTTGTAAAAAATATAAAATGGTGGAAGTATGGTAAAAGGAAGAGATTTAGATAAAAAATATATTCTGGGTTTTCTATTTATTTTAACCCGTATAACCTTTTCTCAGAGTTTGCCACTTTACTTAATGCCTTTAAATCAATGCTCCACGCACCTATAAATAATTAGTTTTCTACAATTTAGGATACAGACATTGTACATTTTAATTTCACGTGAATTATGTTTCAGAAAGATAATTATTAGCATTACATGTATATATTTGTGTTCGATAGATATTAAAGTTTTACGAATACTTTAATTGTTTATATAAGTTTTCAATTTATGAGGGTTTTCCACAAGTGGTTGCATTCTAGAGAATAACTGTTTTTGTATGTATGAAGCACAATCTTTTTGTTCAGTTAAGAGGGCGTATAATGGGAAATGCGTTTTAAAAACTTCAGTAATATTACATTTCAATGTATAAATATTTATGATAAACTAGCAGTAAGCCCGTCCTTTGTACGGGCTGTAGGATTCAGTTTAATGAAGAAAGATAATCATACCAAAATGTAAACCTGAAATCCTAAACAAATCAATACAAAGAAAATAAATCGATACCCAGCTTTATTATTTAGCATTACATTACAATTAAATAGATTAGAACATTTATACAATTATTATAATTAGTTATACGTTAAAATAACGTTTTAATATAGTATGATTTCGAAACTGGTTTAAAATCAATGACCGATTTAAACTAACTAATATTGATATGACAGCTGATTGTTTTTATTTCTATTACATCTTCAAACTACAAAGACAGCTAGTTATTATCAGTAGGTTATTCATCTATATAAATAAAATTAGAGTTTTGTCTGTACAAAACTATAACTTTATTTATATAGATTATAAACTATTCTTCCGCCGGCTGGCTCAAGTGCCTCTAGCATTTCCTTCCACATATTAACTATAACAAAAAAATATAAATAATAATAATTCTCTTTATTCTTTACTAAGTAATAAACACTTGGCTTACAAAACAGCTTAAGTCATAAATATAATAAACATAACATGAAAATATAATATAACACAACGAAATAAAATTCACTAACAAAATAAAACGCTGACACAACGTGCAATTTAAAATTGATTTATTTAACGACAGCTTCTGTATTTCTGACATTGATATATTGAAGCACATGTACCAGTTAAGTTACACTTATTTAAAAA
Source organism: Nephotettix cincticeps (assembly GCA_023375725.1). Taxonomy (NCBI): domain Eukaryota; kingdom Metazoa; phylum Arthropoda; class Insecta; order Hemiptera; family Cicadellidae; genus Nephotettix; species Nephotettix cincticeps. The sequence goes on along the minus strand of CM041790.1, from coordinate 32,382,033 downwards.
TGTTTACTTTTGATTGAGAAATAAAATACTCTTGAGCTTCAATACTTTTTTTTAAAAGAATCTTGCACTTGATAATTCCTTAATGCCGGTTAAGACGTTATACTTATCTTTTTTTAATATTAGATTTACACAAGTTACACAAACCATAGAAAACCAAATAATTAGTCAATTATTTATAATCTAGATACATATTTTTAAAAGACAAATACCCTTGAGAAAGATTTTTTACAATAGAACAATAAAATAATAATCACTTACCCAAAATTTGGGAACTTGAAAATTTATTCACTTAACATGACAACTTTACTTTTCTAACGTCATTTCACCACTGAGCCTGAACTATAAAGAAGGAGCACATGGCTCTGCACCTCTAAATATAAGTTCGGTGGGTCACAGGACCCACCAAACAGGCAGGTGGGTCTGCTTGGACCCTATGAACCCACCGTCCGATCAGAATCATTCTGTAGGGTTTACAATAGTGTTTCATTTTACTACCCTACAACAAGTTTGAACCAACCTACTTAACATGGCTGTCTTAACCAGCCTATATAAAGCTTATTACAAATTAAATGACAATTTATTTTAGTTTATTTTTATTTTTAAATACGGTACACACTGAAAAATATCTTTCAGCAACTTATTTTCAAAACATTCGTATTGTTATCCATTTTACGTTTTTTTAAAGACCTTTCGTGAAGATTGTAAAGAAAAGGCTTTCCTCACACCAAGGCACTCTTATAGGTAAAAATTAGTTATTGGTCTTACTTTTATTTGACACGTACTTGTTTTAAAAATATGTCTGAAAAGTTATAGCCTAGTAGCTACTTCAAAACCCTTTTCTTTTTGGACATAAATACAAACTTCTTTCAATTTAATAAGTCTTAAAACAATAATTAACGTTTATGTGGTAATTACTGTTCAAAGTACTGTTAACACGTTTCATAAAAAATTCTAAAACATTTTTCAAAAAAATTCTCAATTTATTCTGTGTTTAAATAAAATATAAAACGAACTACTAGTTAATTTATCTGCCTATTCAACATTATATTTATATGTTTATAAGACCTTTCTATTTCGTATAGAAATTCGAAGGAGTATTTAGACTTACCCCGCGAAAAATCCACAGTTTTACTTTATAAAAGTAAATACTACAGATGCCAACACAATATTAGTTTTGGAAATTGAATTTCAGATTTTCCTTTACCTACAACCGGTGGTCATATTTCTTGGACCACACGTTTAAGTAGGTCTTAATATTAAACCTCTAACAAGATGGCGGCCAGAGTGTAGTGTCTTTGAGGATATATTGTCTGCTTAAGTAATTAAGGTGCAGTCTTACTCGTATAGTTTCTTAAACCAAAGATGACGCAAGAATAGCTTATTGATTTCTTACGAAGGTGAAACTAAATTACGGTGATTAAAATCCGTTTAATCAAAACACAAATTTTTCGCTAGAGTTAAAATCGCTAAATTCTTAGTACTAAGTTGATTTCAAAACTGCGTGGTATTTGATTTGCGAAGTTTTAATTAAGTGAAAATAAATAAATGGTTTTTAGCATTTATTTAATTTTTAATATGATTTTTTCATGTAGGCTGACCAGAAGATAGGCCTACATAAAGTATGTATGTAGTCCAATGTATTGTGATGTACCACATAGGGTCACGTGCACGTGGTGTATCTTTTAAATTGAACACGAGAAATAAACAGTATCAGTGGACTGAAACATACTTTTCCTCCAAGTAAATTTAAAAATACAGCTTTTATGAAACTCATATCCACTTATTCGCACATAAATGATAATTTTTGCTTCAAAAATAGTAATCTAATTTCTTAAACTAAAAATAAAATTGTTAGGCTTTGATTTTGCTAGGGACCCTACACTGCATAACAATTTTCATATTTAATTTTAAATTGATATTTTTATAATATTCTCCATAAAAAAATATTGGGCGCCCATAATCAACGTACTGTGTTTACTAAGGACAATCTTCTCTAGAACCATTAATGTTGTAAACTAATGATTCAAAATACTAATTTGTTTAGCTTAGTTTGTTTTCTTGAGGTGGTTTAAAGGAGATAGTCAAAATATTTTATAAATTTATCGTTTAGCCGGTAAATTCAAAACAAATATGTTTTTTACATTTCAAATCCCAAAACCAAAATTTTAATTTTGATTTTAATTTCCCAATATTTTTCGTCTTAGTTCATCTGAAAATGCTTTAAAAATGTATTTCCAATATATGTGTTTTTTTCTTATTGAATTGTAGCCTGTGTTTACTAAAATTCTGATCATTTCGTCGTATTGTATTGTATGGATGGGAAACTAATTCTGAATCTGTTTTATTTTTGAGATTTGTGAAGTGTAATATACATTAAAAGATATAAAGTTCGTATATAGTTAAAAAAATCGAGATCTTGAAAAATATTTTTTCATAGGCATCTAGTTTTAATTGTAAAATGCTTCTGATAGCTTTTTCCTGTAATTTTTAAATTCTATCCATATTTTCCATGGATGGTGAACCATACAAACAATAAACTATGTGAATGAATGAGAGCAAAATATACATTCTTTAATACTGATAGATTACTTAAAGGAGCCATACGTCTTAATGTAAAAATACCGGAACTAACCAAATCACAAATGGTAATCGTATCCAGAATAGTTAGTTACTGAAATGGCAACCTATCCAGGAATTTTAAGCCAAGTATGGATGAGAAATTAGTGAAAGATGATTGTGGCGCGATCTTGTAGTCAAACTAAGACTGACATATTCCTTAGACAGAACTGTCAATTGATAGTCCAACAGTCAATGTCATATCTAAGGGATCTACAGTTTAACGTGGAGTCTGAACTACTGTCTCTGAATTACGAACTGGTCTAATTATGAGGATGGTATTTGCGGGTGGACTTAGTATGACACCAGAGAATGTCCCATCTCCCGAACATCGCTCAAATCAAACGGGAAAGTCGCTGTGAGGTAAGCACGTTATATCTGAGAAATCCAGTACTATAAAAATGGACCGTAAATTTTGGTTTTGCAATTTTTTACGAAACTTTCTCTTTCAATCCAGTAAGTGAAATTCCCAGGTGCACCATTTATATTATTTGTTTTCCACCGACTGATTCCCAATCTAACAGTGTGACCGAGAAATGCAATAAGGGGATATGACGAAGAGTGGAGACAGGGCAGGCTGCACGGTGTGCTCCGCCCGCTATATTACATTCTGCGGACGAGGCAGGCTGCACGCAACGATCTATACTACTGGATTGCGCTCTCCGTATAACAAACGCGGTCCGGCCGGCCGAGCGCCTTCCCCCACTCCGGGAGGTACAGTCCCGCCGACGCCCGTATACCTCCATTATAAAACGCGTCACTTCTGTCGTAGATCTCATAAGTTAGCGTGAAAATAATTACTATTTACTTCTACTGCTGGATTCTACCATTACTCTATATTGCATATTTATGTTTTTTCCGATAAAAATGCCGGTATGAGTAGTTTAAATGCATGTAACAATAGATCTTAGAATAAAGCTGGCCTGAACCCCCAAAATATTAGATTTATGGTAATGAAGTTATAAATAATTATTTTAACTCACACATTTTTCAAACTTGAGTATTTGTTTAAAATTAGTTCATTATTTAAATTGTAAAATATTACAAATTATTTAAAATTAATTTAATTTAAAATTTAAAAAAAGTTTAAAATTTCCGTTTAATAGCAGCTACCCATTTTTCTATCAGCTCGGAATTACCATGAGGGAATCTGAAAAAATTAACCCGTAAAACTGATGATAGAAATTTATTTAAACTTACATGAGACATTTGTACTTTGCACTACAGCTACAAAATATATTAATTTTTCTATAGTTATTTCTATCATGCTTAACTTATTTTTATCATGCTTTTGGTTTAAAATAATTATTTTATTCCAATACCGACATGTTTCTAACCATTAGTTCATAGCCTAGGCATATCAATAAAATAGCCAACAACAAATAACAAGTAAATAGTTAATATTATTAGATGATTGTTTAATGTGTTTTCAAATTTCAGTTTTTGGATCTAAATTTTTCCTTAAATATATAATATGTTTTTATATTTTCTTAAATTATATTATTCTATTACCGAGAGAAATTAAATTTCTATTATTTGATTCTAGAATCGAGTTTCAAGATAAAAAATCTTACCACTTATGAACAAAGTATTATTTACTTGTAAAATGAAAGTGCGCGACAACGGTCAGACTATCACGGAGCGAGTAAGCCCCGCGCAACGAACTGTACACTCAACGCTCGCTTTATGATCGATTATCTGGAAAACTAAAAGAGATAGCCGATTGCCTTAAATGTAAAAGTTTTAGATCATCTCATAATCTAAAACTTTCCCGCTGACAGTTCGTTCCAAACTCACATATAAAAAACTTCCTCGCTTACTAACTTTTTCATGTCACGTTTTCATAACTTTATGTTTAATTAATTATTATAAATTCAAATAAAAATTAAAAAAAATATTGTATGGATACTGTTACATTCGGCAATTCATACAAATATATAAGTTTGAATTGAGTTATATATTCCCAGTGCTGTAAACAAGCGTAGGATTGAGATCAAGCGCGCTGTTAGATTCGCTCTTTTTGGCCTCGCGTACCTCCTTTACTCAGACAGCAGACCGCTGCTCGCTGGCTGCACGGTGTGCTCGTATATTACATGCGGACGAGGCAGGCTGCACGGTGTGCTATATACATTCTGCGGACGAGGCAGGCTGCACGGTGTGCTCCGCCCGCTATATTACATTCTGCGGACGAGGCAGGCTGCACGGTGTGCTCCGCCCGCTATATTACATTCTGCGGACGAGGCAGGCTGCACGGTGTGCTCCGCCCGCTATATTACATTCTGCGGACGAGGCAGGCTGCACGGTGTGCTCCGCCCGCTATATTACATTCTGCGGACGAGGCAGGCTGCACGGTGTGCTCCGCCCGCTATATTACATTCTGCGGACGAGGCAGGCTGCACGGTGTGCTCCGCCCGCTATATTACATTCTGCGGACGAGGCAGGCTGCACGGTGTGCTCCGCCCGCTATATTACATTCTGCGGACGAGGCAGGCTGCACGGTGTGCTCCGCCCGCTATATTACATTCTGCGGACGAGGCAGGCTGCACGGTGTGCTCCGCCCGCTATATTACATTCTGCGGACGAGGCAGGCTGCACGGTGTGCTCCGCCCGCTATATTACATTCTGCGGACGAGGCACCCCCCCACCCCAACCCCAACGCATCGTTACGACTCCACTAACTCCCTCGACACATCATGTATCGAGTTTTTAGATAAGTTTTTGTTTTTTGTATTTTAATATTGCATTTTCCCGGTGACAGAATGAGTTTCTCAGTCTAACGTTGCACAGGATAGTGATATTGGAATTTTATAAATCTTTAGCACATTTAGATTTTACCAGCAGTATGTCCGTCTTGTGTACGAGTTAAACGATCCATTGTTAAGAAGTAAGACACTTACTAGTATGACAAAACATAAAACTGAATACTTATAGATTATAACTTAAGAAATAATAAATTTTTAGCTCAGTCATTTACTATTAATTAATTATTTCAATTAGAAAATTTGTATCATTATTAAAATTTGTTATGCCTTAACATAACATTTTATAAATTATAGCTTCAAAAATCAATCATAAATGTAAACAAACTAATATTGATTTTAATTTGACATCTGATGGTTATTTATTTCTATATAATCACTTGTATAGATCACTTGTCGTGTAAAACTTAAAAAAAACATAGTATGTCTAATGTTTTCGAAAACTGGAGATGGATTCAAGATGGATGGAAAAACCTTCTCCAAAAGGCATAGAATATATAAAAAACGGGTTCATAACCATGATCACACGCGTTTGCAAAATGAGCTATAAAGGACCTTGTATGGTGTTTCAGAAGAAAGACAAACAGAAATTGAGATAAGACCCACAAATATCACATAAGACCCACGCTTGGTCGGCTTATCTGGGGTATAAAGCATAAAATTAACAAAAAATATCATAACTATTCCAAGCAATGTACAGACAAAGCTCTAACTTTATTCATACGAGTAGGCCTACACAGTACATATAATTTCTATTTATAGATACACTTAAGAGAATTTTTGAAAGGTGTACCAATATTTTGCTAAACTATAATACGTGAATCTGAAATTCAAGTCTTGAGAACAAAACTTCTGCGTTGACGATGATCAGATTTTAATTAATTATATAATAATATTTTATATTATTAAAAGTTTTACCCCATAAGATTAACGTTGAGTTTACTAAACAATTGTATTTTTACTCCCCTGTGGGAAATAGGTTAGATTGTGGATCTGTCTGAAGGAAATGTTTTCAATTCCTCTGAACAGTAAACAGCTGTTCTCAAAACGATATGACGTTACTTCTGTTACACCTTTGTGTCCCGCAAATCGCTGATATCCCCCCCCACAGAGCTTAGACATGTCCTTGATAAAACAGATTATTGAAAGTAAACATAGACGATTCAGACAACACGTTTTACTAAACATATGTGTTTTGTGTTAATGATATCGATTTATCACATAGGCTATTATGATTAAAGTGGGAAAACTCACAGATTTTTTCACTATTAATTGTGTAGATTAACGTCCGCACTATTGAATACTACGTTAATCCGCAAAGACCACCCTCATGATTAGACCAATTCGTAATTCAGAGACCGTGGTTCGGGTTCCACGTTAAACTGTAGGTCCCTTAGTTGCCATCGGCTTTTGGGCTATTAATTAACAGTCCTGTCTAAGGAACATGCCAGCCTTAGTCAGTAACAAGACTACAAGATCGCACCACAATCACCCTACACTCATTTCTTATTGATACTTGGCTTAAAATACCTACCTGGGTAGGTTGCCATTTCAATAATTTAAGTATCTAAGTATTGTCACAATCGTTCAATTGGAAAAGAAAGTCTGTTCTTTATCACAACTACTGTATAACATTTTCAGCGATTGAAGCCGCTTATGACAACTGGTATATATATTTTAATTTTCAAACAATACATTAGTTACGAATTTTCAAAATATTACAGGAAACTATTTAACCAAGCAAATACGTAAAAATAATGTATTTCAAAATATATATCTCTATATATTTATACTTTTAATGTACATTAAAATATTCGTAACGTACGCGACATGTATTTTGATGATTATAATCATTAATTATTATTTCCCGTATAGAACGTTTGTCACGTGATGTGTGGTGTGGAGAGCTATTGACAGGTAGAACATTACAAGCTTGTCACAACACAAGGCCAACATTGCACATGAACATTCACATGACATGACATCAGGGGGACATGAGGGGTATGTTAAATATTTGTATACTATAGTTTAGTTGTTCAATATAGGGTTTTCCTAGAGCGAATTTAAAGGGTGAGAAATGTTTTATTTTAGTGGGGAAATAATGTTGAATCATATTATTTATTTTTATATACTTTTTTGCACAAAAGACAATATATAAAACACAATGACAGCTGCCAATAGTATTTGCTGACTACGTAGCAATATGTTATACAGAATATCAAAAACAAGACTAAATTAAAAGTAAGAAAATACATAAGTAAAAAGATTTATTTATTTCTACGACCATTGTTGGGTAAAAATGGATTCCACGAACCGTGTTAAAGTTACGTTTTCACCGAATTCAATGATAAAATTGTCATACCTTTTGGGACAGACTACAAGTTACAAGCAATAGTCATTAAGTTCCTGACGGATAGCTTTGTACTTTTGTCTTGGTTAGTGACATATTGTATCTCACATCCTGTCCGCAACGCTACGCCACCAGTTCTGAGCGGTAACTTGGCACGCGAGACACGAGGCTTTTGTCACTCTCCGTGGCGTTTACAGTAGATGCAGTATGGCAAAGAGCCAACAGAATTGGCATTTTCACCATATTTAATTATTGAAATATACCATTTTAAGCCCAAAATCGGCACATTTTTCGCTCATTATAGGGCACAAAACATCATTTTTAACATAAAATCAGCTCATTTTTCCCATTTTAATAGATAAACCCCATTTTAAGCTCAAAATCATTTTGGGAGCATTTTCGGACAGAGCAAACAATTTTTGAAAAAATCCCCAAACCGTTATTCATATGAAATCTACTACCTACCTGATACTATACAACATCATTTAAATAAACAATCTAACACATCACATACCTTACAGAGACCCTCAGACACCGTACATACCAAAGTGTACCGTGCGTACACAATGTCCTGCGCACCGCGTACACCGAACACATACCGTCCGCGCTACACACACGCGCACACGCACACCGCGTCTCGTAGCGCCAGTGAAAGTGACCCGCGTTCATTGTCAGCGCTTGAGACACTCGACGGTCTCCTCGGCTCGGGCGCGGCCACTGTACTGTCACCGGTTACCGGCCACTGGCTTATGACATAATACTGGACCAGACTCCCCTCCCAACCCAATAATATTCTAACATTTTATCTGGGACACACATATGTGAAATGTTACTTTGCAAAATGTAAAATGAATTCTTAATACTGCAAATGTCAAATTGTAGGGGTATTAATACCTGCACTGTTAACCAACAGCCAGTTAACCAGTGAATTACACCAGTTACGTCAGCATCAGTGCGCACTCAGGTTTTTATTCTATATAAAAAATGAATACTTGCAATTTTTTTAAAAAACAGTTTTCCTTGAAACGTAATTTAACTCGACACTTTAAATTGAAACATAAATCCAGTTGTGAAATGTGTTATCTAACCTTTCGAAATAGACAGGAATTAATATCTCACACCAAAAAACATAAGAATTACTGCCATTCATGTAAACAAAATATTAATACACATTTTAATCGACACGTTGCTTCCTGCAATGCTTCCTTTGTTGGAGAGTCAATTAGAAATGAAATTGCAACCTCACTACAGGAAACACCACTTCCGGTAAAATGGATTTTGGTTAGGAATGTGAAATTTGTTAAATACTCTACTAATCCAACTGAGAACTTAATTATTGATAAAAGCTGCTCGGCCATGTTTAGAAGTTTAACCAATCTATCCATCGAAAAAAGAGAATTACAACCACAAATTAATGAAGCTCTATTGAAAATTGAAAACTCAATGACTAAATTTCAAGCTGTAGGGAGCGGTTGGATCTATGATCATACTCTCAAATGGGAACTCTTCATATACAAATACGTCCCGTTAAAGCCTAAATCATTTATTCCCACTCCAGAATACATCAAATCGACTCCGAATTCCGATAACAAATGCTTTTTGTGGGCTGTCTTAGCAGCTTTACACCCAATAAACTATGTAAATCAACCCCATCGAGTAGCTCATTATGTACCATATATGAATCAGCTGAACATGAAAAATATTAGTTATCCTGTTAAATTAGCTGATATAGACAAGTTTGAGAGGCAAAATGACATAAGCATTAATGTGTTTGGAATAGAGAACAAAACTATATATCCAGTGAGAATGACTAAGTCTTACCTTCCTACACATGTTAATCTACTGCTGTTGAAAAAAGGACGCGTGACTCATTACTGTTTAATTCGTGACTTTAACAAATTGTTATTGCGTACAACGAGACACGATCACAAGAAACCCTATTGCTATTTATGTCTTCAAAGGTTTTTTTACCAAAGAAAATCTAAACAAGCACTTTGAGGATTGCAAAAACTTTAAACCTTAACGTGTTGAAATGTCTTCCAAAAATATATTAAAATTTACAAATTTCAAGTATCAAATTAAAGCGCCTTTTGTGATTTTTTGTGACTTTTAATGCTTTATCAACCCAACAACACAAGAACATTCCCCAAGCGGTTTCACATTTGTGGTAATTAAATTAAAACTTATAGTGATGAAAATGTTATGGACGTATTTTTCCAGAAAATATTTGAAGTTTATGACAGCATTAAACCACAAATGAATGTGAATGTACCGTTAATTATGACCCATGAACAAGAAACATCATTTAGAATGGAAACAATTTGTCACATATGCGAAAAACCAATGGTTGACAGTGTCAAGGTCCGAGACCATTGTCATATGACTGGGTTATACAGAGGTGCAGCCCACAACGCGTGTAATTTAAATTATAAAATGACAGACAAAATTCCAGTCTTATTTCACAACTTAAAGAATCATGACGCTCACTTGATAATGCAACATTTAGGGAAGTATGATCAACGAACAATAAATGTAATCGCCAAAGACTTTGAACACTACATATCATTTTCAGTTGAAGATCTGGTATTTTTGGATTCATACAGCTTCTCAGCCCTGCCGTTACATAAACTAGCAGCAAACTTGGATGGTTACAAATTTGTAGATGAACCACTACTACAACGGAAAGGTGTATTTCCATACGAGTATATGACTGGCCCTGAAAAGTTTTCTGAAAATTGTCTCCCACCCATTGAAGCTTTTAATAATAAATTAACAAAAGAAGATATTTCACCTCAAGATTACGAACATGCTCAAAATTTATGGTCTCATTTCAACAAGGATTGTATCCTTAAGCCTTATAGAGGACGTGGGCTGTTAAATACTTTAATTAATAATCTACCTTATCCAATTCTGTTGCCTAATCACAATCATTGTGGCCCTGGAAATAATATACGTCAAGATTTTGCTAATAATGTACCTTCAAAAAATAAACTAGACTCTTACTGTAAAGAACACGACATATTCTACATGAATAATTCAGATGTAGCTTCTAGAAACAAAGCTGACATGAAATTGGCTGATCAAGCTTGGAGTCGTGTTACTGCCAAGGATGCAAGTTTAGCTGAAAAGGCTGCTGCATATGCTGTAACTAATTTAATGAAAGCAAAAGCAAAGATGGGAATGGGTTTAAAATTTAATAAAAAATATGGACAACTACCAACTCCTATCGCAGTTAAAAGGCACGCCCCACCTTCGAGGAGCGTTCCTAAAAAACGAGCTAAAATCAATAAAACCAAGAATAAAAGAATGCGGAATAATTAATTTAGATAATGACAAAGGCACACATTTGACAGCATATCGTAAAAACAAAGACATTGTAATATATTTTGACCCGTTTGGTATACAACCTCCGAATGAGGTAATTGAGTATTTTAGTGGCAATAAAATATATTATACTACCGAACAGATACAAGATTTAGGTAGTACAATATGTGGCGATCTGTGTTTTTGAAAATTTTTAATTTATAATAAAAATGGAATCATTTACAATGACTTTTTCTGGTACTGAACTAGAGTTGAAATCAGTGTTCTTTCCACCAATCGAATTAAATAGTGACTATGTGATTGGGCTTGTCGATTTTCAGAGTTACAACTCTATATTTAATGTAAAGAAACCCCTAAACACACTAACATACTACAAGGTGAAGCAGATTACATCTCCAAAGGGTCTAGTTAAAATAGAAGCTTTAAATCAAGCATTTAATGGTAAGATTACAATCGTGTTTAATAAAGGTGAAATTTTAATTAATAGCAAAATTAAACTAATTTGTTATAAGGGTTTGATACCTAAGCTAAGTAAACATAAAGATAAGGAATCTATCAGAATTGACGAAGGCGAAGATGTATTTTATTATGATAATAAAGAGCCTATCACAATTGAAATTCCAGAGGGAACGTATGAGGTGTCTGAATTAGCTAGAGAAATTCAAAAACATATTCCTGACTTTTTGCTAACATTTGACAACATAACAATGAAAGCAAATTTACATAGCAAACACGTATTTGATTTCACAAAACCTTGTCTAGGTTCTGTGTTATTGGGATTTCGGGGCTTATCTACTCCCGGCGTAACGTATACATCTACAAATAAAATAAATATTAATATTATAAATGTAATACGTGTAAAGTGTAATATTGCAAATGGCTCGTATTTAAATGGTGAATCAACCCATAGCATACATTCTTTCTACCCCGTTGCACCTCCTGGTTATAAGATAATAGAAGTTCCCAGAAATATTATATATTTTCCTGTAAATAAGAGGACTTTAGATGTCGTCACTATAACTTTTGCAGACTAACACGACAGACCAATAGACTTTAATAATGAAGAAACTACAATAACTTTACATATAAAAAAGATATGAGAATATATAAGAATGGGTCTTTTACATTAAGTTTGCAGAACGCACGTTTCTTGCAATCTATTGGACTAAAATTAAAAAAATGTAAAAAAATATATATAAAAAAGGAAACAGATTTTCTCGACGTTACAGGGAAATCCCAGTTGGACGATAGTATAGTTAAAATTACAAACCATGCTTATACACCCCATAACACATTGGCTATAAATTACTCTGATGGAATTCGTATATGTATAAATAACCAAGACTTGCTGACACTCCCATGTAAAAGCTATTTGTATATTAAAGGTAAAATTGAAAATCATGGCTCGGGTCATTTCATAAATAACGCGTTTAGCTTCTTATTCGATGAAATTCGTTATGAAGTGGCTGGTAAGTAGATTGACCTTGTTAGGAATCCCGGAATTACATGTTTAATGAAAATATGATGCTCCTATAAAAAGCCATTGACCAATGTGGCCATTGACACTGACGCTAACTTGAAAGACTTTCATTCAAACGGTAAATTCAGTGTATGTATTCCATTAGAGTTGTTGATGGGGGTATTTGAAGATTTTAATAAGGTTTTAGTGAATGTCAAACAAGAGCTGGTTTTAAAAAGATCTAAAAACGATAATAATTGTATTTATATGACCGATGCAACGACTGATCCTAAAACTACAAAAATTGTTCTGGACACGATTCAGTGGGTAATGCCGCATATTATACTTCTGATGGTGAAAAACTACAGTTACAAAAGTTATTGCTTCAGAATAAAAATCTACAAATTGCCTTTAGAAGTTTAGAGTTACATGGATTACCATCCTTTCCTAAAACAAAGAGACATACGTGGTCTTTAAAAATATCTACTAGTAATGAGAAACCAAGGTATATTATATTTGGTTTCCAGACAGACAGAGACAATAAACTTTGAAAGAGAAGTGATGAGTTTGATCATTGCAAGTTGAAAAACTTGAAGGTATTTCTCAACTCGGAATACTATCCTTATAGTGATTTAAATCTAGATTTCGAAAGTGGCGATGTCTCTCAGGCATACGAAATGTTATTAAGGTTCAAAGAAACGTATTATAACACTAATATGGATCCCATGATAAGTCGAAGTGAATTTTTAAGTAAATATCCCTTAATAGTAATAGACTGTTCTAGGAAAAATGAATCTATCAAGGAAGGGGTCGTAGATATTAAGTTGGAAATTGAGACGGATGACAATATCAACGGGAATACATCCGCGTATTGTCTAATAATTCACGATAAATTATTTGAGTACAATCCTTAAACAAATGAAATAAATAAACTATAATAAAAAGAAAAATGAATATTCAAAAAGAGTTAATTAACTCTGCCAATCAAATAAGAGAGAAATCTAGAGCATTAAAACGTGGGAAATACTTGGAAACTGAGGAGCGAATAAATGCATTTAAACCGTTTTTAAATCAAAAATTTAGAAAAAGGAGAGGACGTCTCTGATGCCGTTACTTTAGAAGAAATACTTGTTAGAGATGGTAATGAGTTTGTGCAAAATAATAAAAAATATAAATTTATGGAATAGAAAGATAGTAAATGGGATGATAATCAGACACGAATCGTAAACATACAAGACGGTCAAGATTTTAATGATTGTCCAACTATGCATCAAGTCTTATACAGAGACAATACACATGCATTTTAATGCTTTAAATGCTCGTATTACAAACTTTTTCGTGCTCGTGAGAATCATGACGTTGTAATTAAAGATCAGGTCATTTGTTATGATAGAAAAAATAAAAACTTTGATGCAAAAAATGAGACAATATCTAACGTTAAAAATGGAGTTTTACCGTCTGATTGTGCAACACTGTCTCAAGCTGTTACTCTTGATGAAAAGGGTGTTTTTAAATGCGGTGATTTAAATTTTCATAAATTATTGATTGCGGATCCTACAGTATACCCTAGTGGTTTAAGAACATTAGATGGTAGCCCTTACTTACCAAATAATGGTGTGTATATTAGGCAGGACGATGGAATAATAGTTCGTGCATCTGGTAGTGAAATAAAAACCATAAATAGTGATTTGAATATAAAAGTAAATAAAAAATGAGAGAAATCGCATACGAAATGCATAAGCCTGCCCGAAAAAAACTTTCCACGGAGGCATTTTAAATTAATCGGTATTAATGAAACTGTACAGATTGATTTAATCGATATGCAGTCTTACTCGAGACAAAACTCTGGATACAATTATATTTTAATTTTAATAGATACCTTTTCAAAGAAAGCGTATGCAGTACCTGTTAAGAATAAGACTGGACCTATGGTAACGGAAGCGATAAAATCTATTCTTCCCGCTGGTGTAAAGAATATTCAGTCGGATAATGGTAAAGAATTTTTCAATAAACATTTTCAAAGCCTAATGAAAGAGTTAAATATTAATCACTATCATACCTTTTCAAGTACCAAAGCTTCAATTGCTGAACGATTTATCAAAACATTTAAACATTGGTTATTTCGAGAGTTTTCCGCTCAAGGAAGTTACAAATGGTTGAACATTTTTCCAAAGCTGATTGCAGAATATAATAATCGAGTGCATAGAACAATTGGTATGAAACCAAACTCTGTGAATGAAAGGAATTCAAAGGAAATACATAGGAGGTTGAGTCAATTGTATAAAAATAAATTTGAAAAAGCAAAATTTAAAATTGGAGACGTTGTCAGGATATCAAAGTATAAGCATTTGTTCAGTAAATCGTATACACCTAATTGGACGGGTGAGTTGTTTACAATAGCAGAAGTAAAAAAGACAAGACCTATTACTTATATATTAAAAGATAATAGAGGTAATATAATTAGAGGTGGATTTTATAAGGAAGAATTGTTAAAGACAAAATATAAGGACATTTATTTAGTAGAGAAGGTAATTAAACAAACCGGAGATCGTTATTTCGTTAAATGGTTAGGATTTCCAAGCAGATCATGGATTAATAAGACTGATATCATAAGCTAGTTTCTCTGTGTGGTAGCGCAAAAAAACATTTTTTTAACCATTTATATCTGAACATAAACAGACTTGCTGTCATAATGCCATATGGATCGACACACGCGAGCGCGGGACTAGGACGCGAGACATGAGCCGACGTGAGCTCGTCAACGGTGAGGCTACGAGAGACATGGCCCCGTAGCTGGTATGGTATGGCGCGCCGCGTGTGCGTTTGTGTGGCGCCGACGGTATGCCTTTACGGTGTATGCGACTTGGCGCCGGGGGCTTGGGATTTTAAATTCTGGAAGGTACGTAATGTGATAAATTGTTTATTTACATGATGTTGTATAGTATCAGGTAGGTAGTAGATTTGATATGAATAACGGTTTGGGGATTTTTTCAAAAATTGTTTGCTCTGTCCAAAAATGCTCCCAAAATGATTTTGAGCTTAAAATGGGGGTTTCTATTAAAATGGGAAAAATGAGCTGATTTTATGTTAAAAATGATGTTTTGTGCCCTATAATTTACGAAAAACGTGCAGATTTTGGGCTTAAAACGGTATATTTCAATAATTAAATATGGTGAAAATGACGATTTGGACTTATAACCGCCGTACTGTATCTACCGAACTACGATTCAAAATTTACTAGGCCTATAGTAAATTTTTATGATTCTAACCAAATTCCGCCGATTCTGTTGGCTCTTTGCCATACTGCATCTACTGTTTACATATAGCCTACTGCGGCATGAGTCCGTGACATTTTGTCTTTGGTGATACCGGTGTCAATATAGACTGGAACATGAGGGGAGGGGAGGGTTTGGCGCAACAGCTGATCGCGGTCGTTCAGATGGCACGTGGAGCGAGGTCGAAGGGCGGGCGAGGACCTCACAATACCATCAGCATTATTTAACATTGGAACTTAATCTTGGAGATAAGAGCGTATTTGCCAGCGACAATCATGATTTAGCTACGATTTCTTGGGCAATAAAAGTAAGAGCAGGATTGTTAGATCTAAATTTTAAACCTTGGATAACTGGAAAAAATTATAACTGTTCATTATGTAATTTAAATGTTAGAGAAGATGTGTTTCATTTCGTATCAATATGTCCTATTCTGACCAGTATTAGAAGAAGGATATTTGGAAAAAGCGCTCTTAATGAAACAGAATTTTATGAATTTTTAAACGGGAAGAATTGGCGAAGCTTCGGAAATTATATGAAAGAGGCCTGGATATATCGACAATGTTTTATTAGGGAATTTAATTATTAAATGTTGCCAATCTAACAATTATGACGCAACTTAACTTCTGCCAATCAAAAATTATAATCTCTATTGTATTATTAATGTATATGAAAAATAGTTACGGTATAATTAAATTTTACATATTTCATGTTTTTTCCTTTTCTTTTCATTTTAATTTTAAATGTATAATTTGAATATAATTCTTGTAATCTGTTGATTGGCAATCGGTTTGTTATTAGGTTATTGATAGCTAATAAATAGTTAGGTAGTTAGTTATTCGTTCATATTTTATGTTACCATCAGTGCCAGCCAACCGACGGTCTCAGTGACCAGAGTTAAAAAGTGCTGTAGAAAGATATTGTCTATAGTTATTATGACTTTTTAGTTAAATAACTAGTGATAAAAAGTGTCAACAAATATTGTTTTTCATTTAATAAAGCACCGTTTTTCTTTTTCTTTCTTTTTTTCTTTCATTTAGTCTTTGACAGAGTCATTTTACCGAGTTTCGATGGAAAACCTAAAATCGTGTCTGGGACACAGTATTTCACGATGTCACGATGTAAATTTTTTAAGTCTTTTTATCGTTGAAATGTGTAAAACACTCCGGTGTAAACGTAGCCTAATACTATATACTTAAATATTTCTCTACACACATTGAATGTGTCTTTTTGATCATAGAGTATTTTCTAACCTTAGCTATATAAACAATATTTTTAACGGGTCCGTACTGAAATTAAAAATATATAGTAAAAAGGGTTTAAGGGTTTTGGGGGATAGGTTACTAAATCTATGGAACTGGTATAATATTGTTATACTGTAATATTTCACATATACAGACAGTACGAGAATGGAAAATTTATCCTCGTTTGAACATTTTTTAAGTAGTGTGATAAGTAAATCCATGTTTTACGTTGTTACGTATTAAGTTTATCTGAATTTTTAATGATCTGTTTACGTAAATACTACTAATAGTTTTAGCCAGGGAATTAAGACGATTCAGTAAAATGAAATAAAATAAAATACTTTTTACATCGATGCATCACCGATTATTTCATTGTTCCTGCAAAAATGTGAACGCAAGTTAGATAACAGCCCCGCTTAAAGCACTGCGGCAAAAACATAAAGGCGCATAAACAATGCAAATGAATTGAGATTTATGTATTAAGCAATTCAAGTTGTGTTTACATTTTCTTTTTCAATGTTTTCAATCCTAATAAATGTAAAGGACTTAAAAAAATTGATAAATATTTTGTCAAAGTACGATTTTAAAAATTAACTAAATACAAGCAAATTTCCTTCACAGGTGCGTGTTAGGTCTTAGGCAGGTCAGTTAGGGAGGATTCCTTTGTGAAATGTACAGTCTTACCATTCATCAAGAATCTGACTGTAATAACTATTATATTCCATGTGTTAAAACTTACAAAATGTTAACACTGCTGGTAATAAACGGGACCGCACACAGCACGTTAGCGTGAGTAGAGCGAATCATAGAACTTATATTATTCCCAACATAGTATGCAGGTTTGCTGCATTTCTTTACAGTGAATGTATCAAATAATGCCCTTTTTCTTGTTTTAGGTTATCATTAGATATTTATTTCCGACAATGCCTTAGTCACGACTGGGTCCCGGCACACAAGTTTTCATTACATGGACATATTTCCACAGCTTGTAACATTTTATTTGTATGCTTTGTACCATTCTTTTATAAAAAAATACTTATTTGAATTTGAAATTTTGAATTTGAATATCGCACGCAGCACGCTGGCGTGAGTATAGCAAAATTCATAAAAATTATAGTATTCCAATCATAATCATTAAATAGTACTTTTGGGAGTATGCAGGTTAGCTGCAATAAGGGTATTTTTACTTAGTAATGTGCTTATATTAAGGCTGTTCACTAAGTAAAAATGCATACAACATTTTATCAAATTATGTCAATAACTAAGCGAGTTATACCATTTTATCTATTCTCAGTAAAGATTAAAATGAATACGTAGGTTTGCTTCCATAAAAAACATTAAATGTGAGGGTTTCAGTGATGTGTTTGGTACAAATTAACTTGACTTGCATAGCAAAGTGTACCAAAGTAAATAAGTGAGTTATTGATTTTTAGCTATTCTCCATAAGATTAACATTGTACAATATACTGTGTTTAACATTTTATATATCTCAATAATCAATTTACCTAGAGTAATGATTCAAAATGGTAAAATATGTGTTTGAGCTGAATCCAATGGTAAGATTTTTTTTAAAATTATTATTTAAAACTATATTGAATTCCCCATTTTTAGGGTACAACCTCCCTCTCCCCCAAAAGTGTGTAGTTATTGTAGGCCGATAGTCATAAGCAGACAGAGGTTGAGGTGTCAAATTAAAGGTAAAGAGGCTACCTATGGAATTATATAATTTATTTTATTTTTTATATAATGACCATGAACTTATTTCAGACAATTAGCAAGTAATTATCAATTTGTATAATAGAAAAATAAACAAATGAAAATATACATATAATCACTTTACCTCACGTTTCACATTGATCTTTTTACGACTATCGAAAGGTCAGTAATTGTTCAACAAAATTACATTTTTTATGGTGTAAAATCCAAGATGACGGATGTCTTAAGCTTAAGTTAGGCTTGCATCAATACATAAATCAATAATATAAGGTTAATTTGCAGTACAATTACTGAGCAAGTTTGTCAAATGATAGCGTTAACCACGTCTCAGCTCCAATCACATTAACGGACTTGCTCACCCAGTTACCCAAGTTTATGCTAAGTAACTCAAGTTTTACTGATTATTTTAGCAATCTCGTTAGACAAACTTGCAATCAACCATTAGTTAAGTCTTCGTTGGTTAGGATAATTCATGATTACAAAACGACTTTTTTATACTGTTCATACATTTTTATACTGTATATAGTCAATGCAAAGTTTAAGAGGATAGTTGAAAACAAGGTTTATAGGAGTTAATCAAAGCAGGAAAAATGCTAAGAGAAAGGTCTTTACTTAGCATCCACCATAACCCTCACCCAAACTGCTTCGCTGAACCCAGGTGGAAAAGGTTTTTAAATGTACTAGCAGGAAGCGTGTCCTTTTGTGCGGGTTGTAGGATTCAGTGTTATTGAAAAAGATAATCATTATCATGATAAAATACATACCTGAAATAATTCTTAATCATATAAAGCCAAAGAAAAAATCTCAGCTTAATTAATTGGTGTTAGTTTACAATTAGATAAATTAGATTAAATTTGTATAATTATTTATAATTCGTTATACGTTAACATTTTAATATTGTATGAATTAAAAAGTGGTTTAAAGTCACTCATCAATGAAAGAAACTAAAATTGATTAAAATTGACAGCTTTTGGTTATTTCTTTCTCTTAAATCCAATTACCCAATTAAAATATAAACCTGAAGTCTCAACTGATTTTAAATCCAAACGAATTCTCAGCTAATACATTAAAATAAATTAGAAGATGTACTTCATTCTGTAAAGAACCCGTTATAAAATCCGAAGCGCCAAATTTTACGATTGTGTGTTTTGTTGGACTTATTTATAATCGTTTTATAATGTAATTTGTAGTAGTTTTTAGCTGTTAGTGAAAATTGTTTGTGATATTTGCGACACATTGTTTGCAACTAAATAAGTTTTGGTTAGAATCATAAAAATTTACTATAGTAAATTTAGAATCGTAGTACGGTAGATACAGTATGGCGGTTATAAGTCCAAATCGGCATTTTCACCATATTTAATTATTGAAATATACCATTTTAAGCCCAAAATCGGCACGTTTTTCGCACATTATAGGGCACAAAACATCATTTTTAACATAAAATCAGCTCATTTTTCCCATTTTAATAGAAAAAACCCCGTTTTAAGCTTAAAATCATTTTGGGATTATTTTTGCGCAGATTGAACAATTTTTGAAAAAAACCCCAAACCGTTATTCATATCAAATCTACTACCTACCTGATTCTATACAACATCATTTAAATGAAAAGTTTCACACATTACGTACCTTCCAGAATTTAAAATCCCAAGTGCGTAAACTCATACCGTGCGTAACTAATTTCCTGCGCGCTGCGTCTCGTAAACCCATACCAGCTCCGGGGCCACCACGTCTCTCGTCGCCTCACCGTCGACGATCTCACGTCGGCTCCCACGCTCGCGTGTGTCCTTATCACACATACACGTGTCCTGTATTACCTTACCTACAAGTCCTGCACCAACCATATTTCACTTGAGATCCATATGGCATTATGACAGCAAGTCTGTTTATGTTCAGATATAAATGGTTAAAAAATTGTTTATGCTAGACAAATTGTCTAATTTATAAAACTTGTAATATATTATTATAATTGTTCATATATATTGGTTGACTATTGACTACAGGCTGTCTACCATGAGCCAAGTCCCCGTTTCCCAAAACCCCCCTGTCCCTAGTATATCGTTCGTTCACCGTCCTCATAACCTAGGCCCGCCGTACGCCAAGTCCCACTGTTATAAAAACGGCCAAGTTTTTTTCAAAATAATTTTAAGTTACTATTTTTCAGAAAAAATGTACCAACCGTACGCGCCTTGGTAAGATCGGACATAATTAGAAAGTGTTGATGTCAAAAGATTCTTAGTTTCCGAGATATCTAAGATTTTCTATTCTTAAATGCACGCGCGCTGCCGCTCATAACACCGCTGCAAGACTCACAGCATCATCGACACCTGCACCTGGCATGATTATTATTTTTTGCTATAGTGTCCATCTATCTCAATACACCACTAGCATTAATCCATGACCTACTTAGCTCTCTTAGAAAAAGTATCTACATGCACATACACCCAAGGATAATCACCTACTCTCACTTGTACTCTATATGTTTACACCTATACAACAATAAAATGGTTGATGTTATAGTCAGGTTCTTCATTTTTTTGACTCGTCTATGTTTGTGACAATGCACACCAAACACATATTTAAATTACTAAATGAATTTCAAAGTCACAAATTTCAATACTTTACAAAAAACAATGTCACTATGTAACTTTTTAATGTTATTATTTATATTTAATTATTTGAACTCATACATTAAAATTTGTTTTCAATAATTTTGTCTTATTTAAACAATTATTTTTTGTTGTATTAGCAATTTAAATATTTTATATATTTAAAAATATTGAATCCAGCAGATCCTAGATCAAGTTCATTTTGGTTCAAATGTCAACTTGGTGGAACAAGAGGCAAGATATGTTTAATTTCAACTGAATCATCTCACCTATAGTTGTCTGATACTTGAATGCAATAGATGCTAGATCAAATTCATGACACACCAACTTGTTGAATGTATATTGATTGTGTTTGTTTCTGGCTTACCTTATAATGCTATGTAAGGCAATCTTATACCTTTCTCAATGTATTTGAACGACATTGTTGAACATAACAATTCAATAGAAGGGCAATTTGGCTATTTGTTACATTGTCTTAAATATAGAAAGTGTCCAGTCTAAAGGCATCAAGAAACAACAATCTCATGATATTAAAAATGTAATTTTTTATGCCAACTTGCCATAAATACAATCAAAAGAGTAAACTTTAATATGCATTCAATATTGCTATAATATTCAATATTAATATGGTTCAAACGACTTCTTGGTGGAACAAGAGGTAAGATATGTTTATTGATGGTGTTTGTTACTATGGGGTTGTTTCTGGCTTACCTTTAATAATCGTATTTCAAAAATAATGTCGAAAACTGTCTTCCTATGTAATCAATCTGAATCAGTCCTGACTATAACAACAATTAACGACTAAATTGAATATCAACTTGATGATGTCAATTGCTCAAACACACAGTACAGGTACACATTAAATAAATGACACCAGTTAATTGAATGTAAATATAGTATTTTACAGTTCTTCTTTAACTCACATTCGATACGGTTACTAGAAAAGACAGGGACTAATAACCCTGGGACTTGATGAGAGTCCACATCTTAACACTAGGCTATTGTAGGTTTGATAACAAAAACTATAAAGCACACAAAGAAATAATTTAGTGTACAATCAATTAATAATGTGTCAAAATCTTTTTAATTACACCCCACTTGTCTTGTATAATAGTACAGTATCTTACAGCTTTTTTAACTTACATTCGATATGGTTACTAGAGAAGACACACAGTACAGGTACACATTAAACAAATATGACAACAGTTAATTTAATGTAAATATGGTACTTGACAGTTCTCCTATAGTTCACGTTCAACAATGGGTATGTCATGATTACTAGAGAAGATATGTGGTACATGTAAACATAAAATGAAAGATACGAGTTAATTGAAATGCAGATATAGTATTTACAGTTCTCACACACATTCCTAGTTACACATTATTATAGTATTTACAGTTACACATTACTCCTGAAACATAGTAATTTTTTAATTAATACATGGTACCAGTGAAATAAATGTAAATATAGTATTCTACAGTTCTCCTATAACTCACGTTCAACATGGTTACTAGAAAAGACACATGGTACAAGTAAGCATAAAAAATGACACTAGTGTATTGAACGTATATAATAAAACACTTAAAACATAATTAACGTTCAACTTTGGACTTGTTGTGGTTACTAGAGAAGACATAGGTACAAGTAAACATGAAACAAAAAAAACTCCAGTGAATTAAATGATGGATGGATTATTTACATTTGATTTCACCGACCTCTATATTGTCTTATAATAACCCTGGGACTTGATAAGAGTTCATGTTCAAGGTCAATCTACACTAGGCTAATGTAAGTTTGATAACAAAATAACTGTCACAATCACAAAGCACACAAAATATAAGTTAGTGTACAATCAATTAATAATGTGGAAAAAATCTGTTTAATTAAACTCCCACTTATATAAATTCAATTTTGTCTTGTAAAATAGTACAGCATCTTACATAAAAGGCTCAAATTGCATGCATATACGATTTGTCTACTTTCTCAACTGAAACTTATTGTCAAGTGAGATGTTGGCTCGAAACATTCCTCAAAATGATATCAGATATCACACCAATAACAGATTTTACATCCCATATCCTAGTGCAACCATCCTTACATTACTCACCACCCAACCATAGTCTGGACTACGCTCGTTCGGGCTAGGGCAAAAACGTTCGGCCTATTTCACAACTATGGCATCCCCACTTCCCAACACAGTTTAATGTCTCGTGAAATGCCACTGTTTTTGTATTTAATGACAATTAATTATGGGCCTGCTTTATTCTGGTCTTTGACTCCATCCCCTTCTACACAGACCTGCAGAAAATAGATAAATAATTAAATCCATCCTAAACCCTAACCCAAAGCCAGACACTCGTTCGGTCGGGAACAACCTGCTCTCCGAAACCCTCCATGCACCAACCATAACCCAAAATATCTGCAGCCAAAACTACACTCAAAACGTATCCTTGGCTAAAGAGGACATAGTCCTATAACAGCTCATTAAAACTTCACATCCCGTCCCTGTTCAAATCATAATATTCAACAATGAAAGGCCTAGTGACAAAGCTTTACGAAAGAGTGAATGTTTAGTTGCGACTGATGGATAATTTATAGCTATCGGAAAATTTATTAAATTGTGTAGTACCCCAAATGGTAGAATAAATAATATTTCAGCAAGACGGTGTCACACAGTATCATATCATGTTTAATAGGAGATAGCGACAATATTGTTAGTTCATACCTTGTTTTCCCGTTTATTAAAGATATTGTGTAGTAGGTAAGCGTGTAAAGATTACAAGAACTGGGACTAGGACGCAGGACATGCCCTAGAGGTGGTATGGGTTTACGAGACGCGGCGCGGACGGTATGTAGCGCGACGCGGTACGCTCGACTTGACGCCGACGGTACGCGGTCCGGTACGCGCCACTTGGAATTTTTAAATTCTGGAAGGTATGTGATGTGTTGAATTTTTTATTTACATGATGTTGTATAGTATTAGGTAATAGATTGGATATAAATAACGGTTTGGGGATTTTATCAAAAATAATCCCCATAAGAATAACATTGGAAAAACGTGCCGATTCGCTTCTCTCTTTCCTATATTGTACCTAATGTTTGAATAAATTTTATTATAAAACTTCTCTTACAGTAAATATAATAGTAAAACTTTCATAGCATATGGCTTCATGTGATTTCGTATCGAAACATTTAAAAACTTTTAGTTTTAACGTTCTTCTCGCACTATAATATGACCTTTTCAGAGGAATATTTCTTTTTATTTACTTTTTAATGTTTTGAAATATATCTTCAATATACTCAAACTTCTTTATTTCACAGATAAATAGACTTACATGAAATAGTGTAAAGTAAACACACAGTATATGTCTGTAAAGTTAAACAAGCAGTGTTCTTAC
Source organism: Nephotettix cincticeps (assembly GCA_023375725.1). Classification (NCBI taxonomy): domain Eukaryota; kingdom Metazoa; phylum Arthropoda; class Insecta; order Hemiptera; family Cicadellidae; genus Nephotettix; species Nephotettix cincticeps. The sequence continues at coordinate 32,357,288 of CM041790.1, read as the reverse complement.
TATCTTTTTACATTGAGTATACATCAGCATTTGTCCAATAATACTCCTCACAGATGACACCCTCTAAAAGATAACTTTTTACTCTCCTCTCACAGTTCTCCCTTCAGAACAAAGAAAAGACAGGCTTAAAGGCAGAGCTTTGAATAATTTTATGCTAGAACAATTTAGGTGTTTTTCGAAAATTTTTGTTCTGTGTCTTGGAATATATATATATATATATACAAAATACCTGTATCATAATGGATAATCTTGTGTATATAATCGAAATAAAAATTAATTCAGAAACTCTTCCAAATGTCGCCAAAAAACCATAGGAAACCTCTACAGACAAACTATTATGGTATGATAACTATTATGACACAAAATCATCCTCCAAGACCTAAGACCTTTAGGTTGGTTTTGAAAATTCTAGGTGAAGAAATAAAACAACCAGTAATTGTTACCAATCCCTACAATGGGTTAAGTTCTCTTTGCTCCAGGCTAAGTAAACTTTGCTATACAAACCACCAACTAAACATCTTAAATGTCCCTTGGCCAGTCGCAGTTACTTACTGAGAGTTTGGTTTCAATGATTCGAATAAACGTTTTAAGTGGTATTCTTATTTTCGTATGTTTTAAAATATTAACAGCTTCTGATTATTCAGTTGGAGACAAAACGTATATCAGTTGTCTCCAATAACCATTAACTTTATCAAATCATTACAATATATAAAAAGATTGATTGCAATTTTAATTTAAAATCCAACGATATTTGTTTAAAATCCGTCTATGGATAAGTGAGAAAATGCACTTCAATGTTGGCTGACAGAGCCTATGTATGCCACCATCGCGCGGCCGTGGCACAGAAGCGTTGTGTCAACTGATCCAACATCGCTTCTATGGGTCACAATAAAGGGATTTCTAAATAATAGATTACACCAATGTGAAGAATTTAACTATAAGAAGATTTGAAATTCACAGCACTGGAACAGCTGTATCAAGCTGTTCCAGTGCTGTGTTCCATTTCTCTAGAATTAGTTGATAAAAACCAATTTCAGAAGAAGAATAAGACAACTGGAGTGAATGAATGACGACTATCGGAAAATAGAATATATTTGGTAAAAGACATAGTATTTCTGTATAGGTTATAATTTAAATCAGAACCCCTCACAGACACCTTAAGGACGTCTCGGTGTTTCCTATAAATATGTCGAGGACTTGAATTTATTGATTCATAGTATTTTGGAAGGTTTTCAATATTATAAAATCTTTTTAAAATGGTCAGTTCTGTATACTCTGTATATTTGAATTGCTCGAATTTCTTTGTCCATTATTGTCATTCAATTCTCGTTTAGTCACCATAGCTATTTCTAAAATTATGAGTCCAGAACTTTCCATTTGAATACGAAAAAATTTATTATGTTTAGGAATTATTTATTGTCAAACAATTATTTATGAAAAGTCTCCAGAACGTATCCTCTCCATTTTTAATTTTTTATAAATGTAAATAAAACTATAGAAGAAACGAGATCGCACGCAGCACGCTGGCGTGAATAGAGCGAATTTCACAGGACTTATAATATTTCCATCATAGTAATCGAATAGTTCTGAGTATGCAGGTTTGCTACAATAAGGGCTGTTTTACAGGACAATTTCCTTATATTAAGGCTGTTCGTTATGTAAAAACACGTACTACATTTTATAGAAATATGTCAATAACTAATCGAGATATACCAATTCCTCTATACTAAGATGCACAATGAATGCGTAGGTTTGCTGCCGTAAGAATCATTAAATTTGGGGGTTTTATGGATGTATTGATAAAAATATTTAAGTAAATAAGTAAGTTATTGGTTTTTAGCTATTCTTCATAAGATTAATAATGCACAATGTACTGTGTTTACCGTTTTAAATAGCTCAATAACTAATTGACCTAGAGTCATCATTCAGCTTGAAAAACACACAATTTTGTGTTTCGAATCATGCATGACTCTACAGTATATAGGGTCAAATACGTTACTGAGATATTCAAAATCGTAAACACAGTAATTGTCTAATGTTATGGAGAATAACTAAAAATCAATAACTCACTTATTTATTTAAATATTCTTCCAAAATTTGGTATCATGGTTTAAATACCTACCACCTGGGTCGGCATTTAAACCATCATTTCAAAGGTAATCTTTACACTCGTAAACTATAGCTGACAACGACGTTCTTGTTGAAGAAAACTGTTCCTGAAATCCAAACTAATGCCGTCGCCGATGAAGTAAAGAGTGCACTGGTTTAAAGGCAAAGGAAATGATAACTCTTTATGAAGAAAATTAAACTCTTTGGAGTGTCACATTGATTTACTACAGAAATAGAATACAGAAACATAACATTGTGTACGATATCAGTGGAAAGCTTAATACGAGCTCCACCCTTGGGGGGTGGGTTAAAAGTTCCTTGATATAAATACCATACCACGAGGTATTGGTGACAGTGTTTTAGGAGGTCTCTTGATAACTTCAGAATAAATAAATACCCCCGTCGCAGCAGACCTGCGTACTCAGCGAATTTCCAAATCAATAACATAATAATAATAATATATGACTAGTTTGATCATTAACTGTCAATAAATATGAGTATTTTTTGCCTACTCTCCATAGATTAACATGGGAAAGAGTATGCAGGTTTGCTGCTGTGAGGAACGCTGAAAGTAGGTGTTTCTAGCGTAAACAATTAATTTTTTCAGCATTTATATCAACTTTCATCAACATCTGTCCATAAATAAAGGAGTTTGCCTATTCACTATATGATTAATATGGGAAAAGAGTATGCAGGTTTGCTGCCATGATAAACACATAAACTATGATTTTTAAGAATAAATGGATAGACCTCAACCACATGAAGCTAAATATCAAGTTTTATCCAAAAATATTGATTAATATGGGAAATATTAATTTTTCCCTATCCTCCATAAGATTAACAGTACCTGGTGACCGAGCTTTGCTCGTTTAGAATAATACATTTGATATAAACGGAATGAGGATTAAAAAGCAAAAGAGAAATTTAATTTACACATATTAATTGGTTTGTTACAGTGGCTTCAAGCATTACAACGAATACGTTTTCTATCAAAACACGGAAGATTTTGGAAATACTCTTTCCTGCTTTCATTTCGCACAGTTATGTTACCCTTAAGTTTTCTTACAAATTGTTTTGTAACCTGATAATTTTACATTTATTACATACATAAAATAAATATTTATGAAAAACCTCTATTCACATATTGTTCTTTGCCGTCTTCAATCAAGAACTGTCAAACGGTTATAAACAGCTGTTTTGGTTTGTATTGTTTACATTTTATTCTCCATAAGCGTAATGTAAAATTTTTAGATTTTAAACTTAATATTACAAGAAAACACGAATTTTCCTGGACGTTAGACCTATCTAGAACTTATTTTCTACTCGGAAATTAGTTATTTCCAAAATTTAAAGAAATTCCTTAGTGCCGTTTTCGAGATCCGTGTGCAAATATATATACAAACCTTGCTCGTATTATAGTATTGGATTGGAGCCCCACAATACAACATACTGTGTTTAGATTTTTTAATATCTCGGTAACCGTTGGAGATAGAGAAAAACTTTAAGGAACTTAATTGTGTAGTTTTTTAAGCTGATTCCAATGGAGAAATATAAAATTAGAAATTTTTAAAAATTACATGTGAAAAACGCAAAAAACCCCATTTTGGGGTACAAAACCCCCCCAAACTACCCGTCCCCATTGACCGATATGCCTGGTTTATAAACCATGAAATTTTAAGCAAAATCGTTAGAGTGGACTCACAGAAATGTGTTTTTTTACATTTTAAGGGGGTTTTAAAGTCAACCAATGGTGAACAATCAGAAGTGCTATTCACAAGATTCACATGCAGCTATTCTTTAGATTATGGTTGATGGCATCGTACTGACTTGCGCCGTCAAAAGACCGTTTGCGCAAGTCAAAATTGCACGTGTAAATGGATATTATGTAACTGTCGATAGAAGCTCGAGTCAGTGCTCGTGGGCCAGGTCGCGGCCAACTGTAAACGATTCTCTCGGAAGTACTTTCGCAATTTTTCTTCCTTGTGTAAACCTAGCATAAGTAAAAAGGAAAATACATATTTGTCTCGCCTGACGATGGCTCTACGAAGCCAAAACTAGTTTCACTTCAAGCAATAAAAAAGGATTATTTCATAGCAGGTATTTAAACCATTTCTTTATCGTCAGATAATAATCGCGTGCTGCGTGCGATCTCGTTTTAATATTTGTTTTAGTATGTTGTCACATAATGTCTCCTACATTTGGGCCATGTAATGCAACTTTCCTGTCCAACTTTGTCGTATTTCCGATGCTTAGTACCCTCAACCCCGTACCCTCCCAATCTCCTTAGCCTACAAACGACACGGTCGTAATGAGCGGAAATAGTCCCTTTGAGAGGAATTATAGCTCTGGGGGTTGTATATTGCACAACCTGCGTCAGTGCTGTACAATGAAGCCCAGTAAACACACCAGGCCTATACCAACACCAGGATCCAAGGCGTAGTTTTCCACTTGTAAAAAATTCTGAGGTTTCAAGAGTTTTTTAATAAATAGAAGTCTTTTTCGTCATTCTGCTTTAAAAATAGCTGTTTTTGATACTGTGTTGAAGAGCAAAATTTCTTCACAAAAGAAAATTGTTGACGATACTTTTTATTCGAGGTCAGCATTCGATTGTAAACAATCGATTAAGTAACTGCAACAATTACCATAGATTTTTTGTGTATTTCAGATGTTCCGGATACAGATTGTAAATCTGGAAATCGACTATTAAATGGAACTATGGATAGTTGAGATTGAAATATCGATAATAATAACTAACTCTGACAAAACCTTAACAACCGATCAGGAATCAAGAAAGAACTGCTACAACGTCTAACATAACAGTAACGCAAGTAACATAACAGGTGATTAGTCTAAAGCAACAAAAATGGTCGACAAATATTGATATTAAATCAGGTAATATTTTATGTTTTACGAGTTTGTTTCAGTTTATTTGCAGTATGACCAAAAATATAGTTCATCACACGGCCCAAAATTGGCTTTTTGATAAATATTCGCACATGTTTATTGTTCGCACTCGTATCAAAAACACCTCTTTTTGGTCCTAGTGTTGAAATATACTGTTTTATTACAAATAAAAGATACGTACCTATTAATTACGAAGTATAAATGGATTTTACGTCTTGTAGGCCTATTATGTTGTTAGTTTTGTACCAAATATCGATTTAAATAATATACAAATTTCACTATATCCGATGACCAGTTTACTCACAGAGACTGTAGGATTGCTAGGGTGGGCGAATGTTATACCTAACCTACCGCAACTTTTGAGAACGATTTTAGATGGTCCTCGATTCAATTCTTTGGTGCAAACTTAAAAGGCATTCATACGGGCTGATGAGTTTTGGTTTACTTTAATTAAAAATTGAGTAAGTAAAAAATGTATAAAATGGGTATTCTATAGATTTTAAAAATAAGTTTTCCTCTTAAACTGTAAGCTAGACCCAAATTGATCAAATATCTTGAAATTTTAAGTCAGGTTATTCTGACTGAGTATTTTGTCGTTATCCCAGTAAAACAACTTTCTAGTTGACTATTAACTGACTTTAAGAAATATATAAACTTTGCTACTATATCTGAAACGACTTTAACTGACTTTAAGTAAAAGATTTACTTAATAGGCGTTTTCGTTCACTTTAGGACTTAAAGATTAACTAAAGTCACATTAACAAAAGTAAGTTAGTAGCGTGATATAAAAATTCAAATTAAAAAAAAATCAACCAATTTTTTATCAGATCCTTCTGTCCACTTTTTACTGTGCCGAGTCGCCTCTTTTTTAGGTTATACGTCTAGATCCTTAGTCCACGTGGGCCGGAAAAGTACAAGTAAAAGAACAAAAAACATTTGTAATTAATATAATACATATTGTTTTCAAGAACAAAACATTTTGCTAAAGAGATCGGTGGAGAACGCGCGATTGGTAGGCCCAGGTCATCCTCTTTTCTGTTAGGGTAGGTTCGGGTACGACAAATGACGTCAGAGTCACCCTGGCAACAGCGCCCCTGCCGGAACTGCCCAAAACTAACCCTGGCAGTTGTCAGTTCCGGTTATTTACAGCCTTGCTTCGATACCAATGTCGGTCTGATGATTAAATTGCTATTTCATTTAAAGTACTAACCGTTTGTTTTATGTGGTTTGATGTTTATGAGTGACATAACTAGTATCTCATTCAGAGTTTTTAGTATCGACAGTGTTCGTGATTAGATCGGAAGAAATATTTGTGCGAAATTGTATGTTTATGACTTTATATTTCAATGTAATTACATTCTTTTATTTTTTTTACTTTTTGAACTTTTTGCATAACAATCGTTTACGTTTGTAAAAGTATATAAATTGCCAGATAAATACATAATAATACTATGGACGTTTACTTAAGGTCAAGAAAACTGTTTAGTAATTTGTTTGTGATTTGAGCGTTTTTTAAACTGGAAGTAGACCTATAAACTATTGTAAAGTGAACACAATAAAACCAAAAAACCTTTAATAGCATGCTGAAAATTAATAAATTATTTATTTTTGAACTTGTTCTTGCCAGATCGAGTACTATTTAGGCAAGAACCCCTATACCGTACTTGCAATAGTACTATATACAAGATACTGAGTAACTAATATATAATATGGCTAATTCAGTATTAGTATTGTTATTAATAACTAAATAAACGGTATCACTGGACTGACACATACTTTTCCCCTTAAGTAAATAAAAAACTACATTCTTTAATAAAGCTATCATATTCTTTAATGGTTATATAAATATCATTTACAAATTTAATATTAAAGTACAAATATTATCATCCAACTTCTTAAACTAACAACAAGAGAAAACTACTGTAGTTAAAATATTTGGTATAGTTTTTTGGGATATAGCCCATTCCCCCCAAAAAGTTAGGCCTTAAATTTTTTGGTGGGTTTTGTTCGGTGATAGGATTCTACATTGCATACAACGTTTCATGAAAAACGGATGAAATATAAGGAAGAAACTGGCCGTTTAATATTCTCCTTAAGAACATCTTTGGACGCTCCCAGACAACGTACTGCGTTCACCACGGACATAAAATTCAAAGTTTCTCCGGAACCGTTAGTCGTTTTATTAGTCATACTAATGATTCAAATACCAATTTGTTTAGTTTTTAAAGCTGGTTTAATGGTAAAAGTCAGATTATTTCAATTTTTGTTGTCAGAAAACTAAATTAATCGGCATCATTGGACTGGAAATCATTTTTTCCCTTAAGTAAATTTAAAATTTACTACAATCTTAATGAAACTATTATACTATTTACATTTCTTCAAAATATCATTTAAGTTTATTGTTTAAACAATAATAATCCAATTTCTGAAACGAACAAGAAGAGGAAAGAATTTAAATTAATTGTCGGATGGAGCGACCTTGCACTAAACCGTTTGTTAAGTGTCATGAAAAACGGTTAGGAAATAAGGATTAAATTGATTTTTTAATATTTTCCGTAATAATGACATTAGGCGCTTTCAGGCAACGTACTGTGCTACCATAGATATTTCCCATTAAACTTTTCTCTGGAACCGTTGGTTGGTTGTGGACTAATTATTCAAAATACTACTTTGTTTAGTCTTTATGCTGTTTTTGATCATAATAGTCATATTATTTTTATCGAAAAATTATTTGTATTTCTTAGCCCCATAGCTTTTTAGCCTTTAGCTCTACAGACATACGGTCTCATTATAATTTGGGACAATAATACCTATAAACAATAACATTTAAATCGAAATCGTCAGAACGGATTTTGAGAAATCTTTTTAAACATTTTTAAGGGTTTTAGGCATAAACTATCCTAAAAGAAAAAATTGTGTACCAAATTTCATAAAAGTCGGATGATCAGGGTGGTCTCGGAGTCTGTTCACGACAGACAGACAGACAGACATACATCAGTCCGAAAACCACTATTAATGACTATGTTGGTAAAAATGTTTATTCAAATGAACCAAAAATTCCTTAATGAATGAGGAGTAAAAACCAATCATCTTAAAATTGGTAATCTTCTTACAACATCTTAACTGGTCTTCTATGAAGAAAAATACGATGTAGAGAGTATGAAAAGGTTTTCACTTGGAGGAACGTTTCACTAAAGAAGCCGCTTGTGAATACAAGCTTAATTTGTTCACTCACGTTGCTTGCTCCTTTAAGTCACAATTTGCAAATAAACCAAAGGTCGTCTCTTAAAGTTTTTTTAAGTATTTACACTTTATTCATTTGAACTTATTTTATAGCAAACTATATTATTTAAAATATTTTTATGCTTAGAAATGTGAAAAAATATTATATTTGATCACTAGGACCAAAAACTGGCGTTTTCATACGAGCACAAGTTTAATAGCCGAAGCTGTTAAACTTGTGCTCGTATGTATGAAAAAACCAATTGTGGGCCGTATGATAAACTATACTTTTTGTCATACTGCAAATAAAACAAAACAAACTCGTAAAACATAAATTATCACCTGATGCAGTACCGATAATTGCTGACCATTTTTGTCCTTTAGACTTTTTTGGGCAGGTGGTAACTCTTTATGAGTACATTACCAGCTCCCGCGAGGGTTATGTGGTGACTCCACCGTTAGGCGGTGTATACCCAAACTAAACCCACCTTCCCCTAACCGTCGAGACGTGTATGAGCAACTTACATAAGGACAAATGGACTTCATTTGGGCGAATCACAGCATTAGATTTTCAGCTGTAGCTGCTGGATTACCTCAGGCGGGGCTAGAACATTCAAATCAGAACAGGACAGGAGCAAGATTGTTAGAAATTATAGATGTTAATCAAAGTATATTACACATAAGTATACATTAAGAAGTGTTAAATCAAAGTATATTAAACATAAGTATAAATTAAGAAGTGTTGACGCATTGCTGTGTAAGGCTTTGGCTGGGCAGGACAAGCTTTCCCATACGGTGGAAAAGACCAATCAGCTGTTACATACGTTGTAGCAGTTCTTTCTTGATTCCTGATTGGTTTTTTAGAATATGTCAGTCTTAGTTTTGACTATTCATATTAATAGACGTATGGATTAACATTATCATTTCATTGTTAAATGGATTTATTTAGATAGTCAAAGGGGTTAGTTATTATTATCGATAGTTCGATCTCAACCAATCGATAGTTTAATTGAATAGTTGACTACCAATTTCACAATCAATATCTGGAGCATCCGCAATACATAAAAATCGATAGTGATTGTTACATTTAATTTATCGATTATTTAAAATCGAATGCTGACCTCAGATCAAAAGTTTCATCAATAATGATCTTTTGCCGCCTAAGTCCTACGAAGGAAATGTTTGTATTTACTTCCCTGTAGGAAATAGGTTAGATAGATCATGCATATGCTTTAAGGAAATTTATTCAGTTCATCTAAACAGCTTTTCTTATTATTTTGTATTAAAATTCAGTACAATAGCTCTGGTAGTTTCTATGGAAACCTATTACATATTTTCCATCTTAAAAATCACCAACACCCCCCAGATCTAAGACATATCCATGTCAAAAATAGAAACTTTTGCTCTTCAACGCATGAAGTATCTAAAACATCTGTTTTTGAAGCAGTATGACGAAAGTTTATTTAATAACTTAGAAAATTAAACCATTCATTTTAATCATTTTAAATATTACAAAATAACACTACACCGGTTATATTTATTTTAGAATATTTATTAATTATTGATTAAATAACTATACAAGTAATTATAGTGAGAAAACATATACAAGCTATTAAGTTGCCTTTTATTCTGCAATAGATTAAATATACCTACGGGGTCTTTCATATGTAAAATGCCAAACTCTGGGAACAAGGTATTTCACTTCTTGATAATGGGATTATTAGCCGAAACATGTCGAAAAATTAAAAATGTTCTTTAAGGGTACCTGGTTAAATTATTTCGGTATTATCTCTATATATAAAATTGAATGTATGTATGCATGTCTGTCTGTATGTCCTTTATGCGTTTCTAAACTACTCATCCGATCGCCATGAAATTTTAGGAAGTTGCTCTACATGTGTCCGGGAAGGTTTTAGTGAGAAAATATTTTCTAAAACCTCATAAGTTTCCATTATATGGAGTTTTAAATTTTTAATGTTAACCTTATGGAGAGTAACTTTGTTTACAAAATGTCTCCAATGAAAACGTTTGATTTCTTAGCCACAGCTGATTGGTTTACTTTCCATTAGCAATATGCTTTACTATCCAATGCCATCGGAATAATTCATTAATGTAAAACTATGAAGTAAATATGTACCGTACAAAAAGAACAGCTTTATTCGCCAAGTTAATAGTTTACGGTTTTGAGGGATCATGTATTTATATTTTTATTTTCTGTCTGATTAAGTCACGCGTTAATATGTTGGCCAAAAAAAAATAATTACAACGTTTATATCAGTAGATACAATATGCCGGTTATGCAACCGAATCGGCACGTTTTTCCCATAAGAATAACATGGTGTCCATTTTTTGAACATCTGGTGTCCATTTTTTGGACATCTGGTTTTGGACAGTTCAAAATGACCCTTATTCATATCCCATCTACTGCCTGATATTATACAACATTATTATATAGTAGATACAAAACCAGAAACATAAACCCGAATCGGCACGTTTTTCCCATGTTATTCTTATGGGGAGTATTTTTGCGCAGAGCAAGAAATTTATAAAACTCCCGCCTTTATTCATTTCCAATCTATTGTATGATGCTATACAACATAATTTTCATTTAAAATAAACAAATATTTCACAAAGCACACACCTTTCCTAGACTCATGGTTCATAACACAAAAGTAAACAATCGGTAAAACTCCTGCCTTTATTAATTTCCAATCTACTGTATGATGCTATACAACATTATTTTCATTGAAAATAAACACACAGCCACCATGTGTCAAGTCCAACTCTTATAAAACGGCCAGGTTTTTTGGCTCACTCAGATATATTTGTTTTATTGGCATGTTATTAATATGTCTTATCGTTTCAGTATTGCTATTCACTATGCCGCGACCCAGAATATATACCCTTTCAACAATTAAGTCGTAATGTTATTCGACTTCAGAACATGGTCAATCTTAAAGTTAAAATGTATTTACTGTCAGGCAGTACGAAGTTCGCCGGGTCAGCTAATAAAATATAAAATAAAAATAAAGAGAAAATCAAGAATACTTTTTTCCACAAACGATTAGTTTACCACATATCCACAATTTCATATTTTTACTTAATATTGTAATCGTAAGATAGATTGAAATGTGAGATAAGAGGTAACAGGAGCCCATCATGTGTTGTCACTCAATAAAAGGTTTCTCGGTTACGTTTTGTTCTATTCTCATGTTTTGGTGTTGACAGATTTGAAATTTCTAAAAGAAATTGTTGTTAGTAAATGATGGTAAATTATTTTACCGTTTTCCACTATTTTAGAATATAGTTTTAAATGGCCGACATTTTTACATTTTAGTTTGTACCAAGTTGATTTTTCCTACAGTGCAGTACTGTATATATACTTTTACATACTTATCGAGTTTATAAAGATTGGTTGAAAACTTCTCGGTTGTAAAAAATACAAAATTATTGATAACTAGTAAAAAAATTGTTTTTGAAAAAACCATCCTTGCTTTTCTGTTTGTTTTGATCCATATAACCTTTTCCAAAGTTTAGTACTTTAGTTATAGGACACTCTGTATTTTTTGGTTTCATGTCTATAGTACCACAAATGAAAAATTCCTTACTATTGGGACTCAGAGCATATGTTGAATGAATAGAGTGGAGTAAAAGAGAAGCTAACAAACATTCACAGAGGAAACATCGTAACCGGTCAATTTATGGTACAGTACCTATTGTACTAAGATTAAAGGAAAATAGTGTATAATTATGAAGACAATATTTAGGAAGCCAAATGGTAAGATTTAAGTAATGCTTCAAATTTAAAAAATAGTTAGATAAGGTCAAGAATCTTTCGGTGGCAGTCCAAATTGTAGTGCAGTTGCAACTAATTTTGACCTAAGACATCTTATATCATCATCAGATATACCAGCTTCAAAAGTATAGCTTAAATTTAACTGTGCATGGCTAAACTTTACAAAAAGTATAGGTTAGCTAGATCTTTAAATATTTTGTTGCTTCATATTTGGAGCCGCTGGCAGAAGGATTATTTACAGACTCTTCAGGAACGCTCCAAATAAACCACTTCTACACCCAATCTGCAGGTTGGAGACCTAGTCATCATCCACGAGGACAACTCTCCACCTGTCACCTGGAAGATTGGTCGAATAACTGAAGTTTTACTTGGGAAGGACGGAATCGTCCGAGCTGTCCAACTCAAGATTACCGAAGGCACCTTGACCCGTCCTGCCGAAGGTGTTCCGCCTTCCTATCCATTAATTTTACTGGCTAAAAACTTACACCCCCATTTATTATTCTTTCTATGTTTCATTTTTTTTTATTTTCACTTTCAAATTTAACTGGCAGGAACATGCTAATGGCGCGAGTTCCAAGATTGCCTCTGGCATTTTTGCTCTTCGAAATTTGAAAAAATTGTGCACCACTAAAGTTTTGATCACGGTCTATTACGGTCTAATTCACCCCCATCTTTCTTATGGGATACGGCTCTGGGGAAGCTGTTCTAAAAGAGAGTTTGAAAGGGTGCTTAGACTCCAAAAAAAACCATCAGAATTATTTCAGATCTACAATATAGAGAGTCGTGTAGGACCACGTTCAGGGAACTAGGCATCCTGACCCTCTACTCCCTTTATGTACTGGAGACAACTGTATATTGCCGCCTCTACATCCAGCCTACGCGCGATAATACAATACACAGTTACAACACTAGAGCAAGGGAAGGCTTACGTGTTAGCCAGCACAGAACCACGGCAATTAAACGCCTCCCTTCTCATGTAGGGGTCAAGTTATTTAACAGCCTCCCTGAAAGCCTCAAAAGCTTGGAAAATTCAATTCGAAAAAAGATTGAAGCGTGAATTATTAAATTCTGTTTTTACCCGGAGGATCCACAGTGCGATCGATCCATAGTGCGATCGATCCACAGTGCGATCGGGCCACGGTGCGATTGATCCACAGTGCGATCGATCCACGGTGCAATCGATCCACAGTGTGGTTGATCCATGGTGCGATTGATCCACAGTGCGATCGATCCACGGTGCGATTGATCCACAGTGCGATCGATCCACAGTGAGATTGATCCACGGTGCGATTGATCCACAGTGTGATCGATCAACGGTGCGATCGATCCACGGTGCGATCGATCCACGGTGCGATCGATCCACGGTGCGATCGATCCACAGTGCGATCGATCCACGGTGCGATCGATCCACGGTGCGATTGATCCACGGTGCGATTGATCCACGGTGCGATCGATCCACAGTGCAATCGATCCACATTTTTAAGCTATTCTGCCATAATATAACAATATATTATGACGATATTTCTTACTGGAAATACCGTCATAATACATTGTTATGACGAAATCTACATATAAAATATAGATTTTCACTAATTTTATATGTGAAGATTGAAAAAAAGTAAAATAAGATATCGTTTTTTATTTAAAGTGGTATATAGAGAATATAAAGTTTGTAAGAGTATATACAAACTTTAAGAGTCATGTGCAAGTTACAATCAATGGCATAAGATCTCCAAAATATACATTTTGTACCAATTTTGACGTACTTTTAGATAGTAAATTTAGTTTATTGAAATAACTCAATACCTTACAAAAACAACTGAATATGTACGCAATACTCACAATATTTATACGCAATGCAACAGGTGCATTTTACAGTTTTATCAGGCTGCCAATGCAATATAATGGAATAGCTTTAGTAGGAATCTCACTGGATTTACAGAGATACGAAAAATAAATCGGTCCGTTGAGTGCAACTGTATAATTGGCCATAATGTCACTGATCGGCAGTTCCCGTTCCTAGAAACACAATATTTTGTTAAATTAAGGGTAATTTACCAAAACCATTTCACGAAGGTAAAGTTTTAAAAATAATTATCAGATTGTCTTCCTACAAGCAACATAAGCACTTGGGGGACGTTCTATATATAAACGTTTTACAATATTAAAACTCGCTCTATCCGATGTGGTTGCAAGGGTATAGTCTAAGTTTGCAAAGTCTTAAGTTGTTGCAACATCTAAACAAGTTAGTGGCTGCCAAGTGGTCTGTGACCGCCAGCTTCGGGCGTCCCTGGACCAACACCCAACACGTCACCAACTTGCATTACGTGTGAATATACAAACGCATCCATTTTTTATAGTATTAAATGTGTAGGATGTCCCTATAATATTAATTTAAGTTTCCATTAAATTACCTAAATTGTAATTAGATTGTCTACCATTCACTTTTCTCACTGTCGATCTATTTAATGTAGTTGTTAGAACACTTTTATCTGAATCTCTTTTACTTAAATAATTTATTTCTGTTGTTTTAATAAAAACTTATATATTGATATAATCACTCCATATAGTTTTAAACACTTAAATGTCAGACAATTGCAGAGTTGCTGCTAGTCCAGTGTTACACGATAGCATCCATTTTATAGAGAGATGTAAATTCCCTCAGTTAAGGAATAAAACTATTAAGGAAATTTCTCCAGGATCTTAGGAAATATGACGAATGCAAAATATCACAACATAATGCTTCTGAAAAGTATCTGGGACTACGTTTTACTGTATAGAATAATTAAATTAAATTTAATGAGTACATCAATGTTACTTGAGGAGAAAAGATATCAATTGAGTGATATTAACGATATAATAAGGTTTTGAAAGGATTTTTTATTCAATAGACCTTACCATAAAAGTTACATGATTATATGTAGTCCTTAAGGCCAAACACCTTACATCCCATAGCAATAAGCGTAAAGATTTATGCAATATAAAATTAATAAAAGCCAAAACTAAAGGTACAGTTTTCTTAAATACAAATAACGTAGTTTTTGTATTTAAGAAAACTGATAAAGAAAATAGATATGGCATTTAGTTAGAAATAACTAAATGTTAGAAATAACTAAAATGTCTCAAAACCAAAAGGGTAAAAAACTAATTTTATATCAAATAGGTATCCACTGTCAATAGAGTATATTTCCCAATGTTAATTAATTATGTTTAGTTCAAACTGGGTAAAACATTTCTGTGAAGGTCTTAGAACTAATATTTACCAAAATATCCGCTAGTGTTAATAAATAATTTAAAAATTATAATTAGGTATGTACGATAGGTCGGTAAATATTTTCTAATGAGGGTTAACGTCCACACTAATGAATACTAAGTCCATCCGCAAACATCATCCTCGTAATTATTAGACCAGTTCGTAATTTAGAGGCAGTACTTTAGACTCCACGTTAAACTGTAGGTTCCTTAAATATGACATTCTAAATTGACTGTTGGGCAATTAATTAACAGTTCTGTCTAAGGAACATCTGCTTTTGTCAGTAACAAGATTAAAAAATCGTGCCACAATCATCTTACACACATTTCTCATTCATACTTGGCTTGAAATGCCTAGACAGGTTGCCTTTTCAGTAACTAACAACTTATATTTTTCAACTTTTAATTACTAGCTGACTCGGCGAACTTCGTAACGCCTAACAGTAAATACATGTTACATTTAAGATTGGTCATGTGCTGAAGACAAAAATACTATTACGGCTTCGTTGTGTAGGGGTCGAGGCATAGTGAATAACAATGCTGAAACGATAAGACATATTGAGTTGATTGATTCACAATTTTCTAATCCAATCTAAATCCAAACCAAACCAAACTGTAATACGGCTTTTATAGGAAAGATATGCCACAGCTGTCTATTATAATAAACGTAATGTGTACAAAGATTGTAATTATTTTTTATTTGGCCAATATATAAACACGTTACTTTTAATCAGACAGAAAGTAAAAAACATAAATGCACAATCCCCAAAAACTGTAAACTATTAACATGGCGAAAAAAGCTGTTCAATTTGTACCGCACATATTTACTTCATAGTTTTACATTAATGAATGTAAAACTGTGAAAGTAAAAGTAAGATGGCATTGGATAGTAAAGCATTTTGCTAATGGATAGTAAACCAACAGCTGTAGCCTAAGAAAATCAAATGTTTTTATTTTAGAAAATTTGTAAACAAACCCAGCCATCATAAGGATAACATTATAAATTTAATACTCCACAACATGGAAACTTGTGGAGTTTTCGAAGAACCTTTTTTCACTAAAACCTTCCCAGAAACATATAAATCAACTTACTACAATTTCATGGCAATCAGATGATTAGTTTGGCAACGCATAAAGGACATAAATACATATATACATTTACTCCTTTTTATATACAGTATCAGCCAAAATAAACAGATATATTTTACAGGAGACCTGGCGAACTTCATAACGCCTCACGGCAAATATATGTTAACTTTAAGGTTGACCATGATCTGAAGTCGAGTAGTTTAACGGCTTCGTTGTGAAAGATTAGATATTCTGGGCCGCGGCATAGTTTTATAACAATACTGAAACAATAAGACACATGCATAACATTCCCACAAAACAAATAAATCTCAGTGGATTGATTCACAATTTTCTAATCCAACCTAAACCCAAACCTAACGTAACTGTAATACGGCTTTTACAAGAAAGATTGACGTTTCTGAATCGCGGCATTTTTTATACTTTTTTAGACTCAAGGACAACGGTTGTCTTTGAGTCTCCGTGACGAGCGGACGTGTTTGGTTTCTTTTGTGTGTAATGGTTAGTGAATGGTTTGTTTGTAAGTTTTTTGACTGCTTTAAACTTTTATGTTTTCAGCTTTTTACCGGTTTGGTCCGGATTATATGTTAATTAATTGTGCTATGTTTTAGATATTAGTTCACCTGAGGACGGGATCAGATTCCAGATCCCGAAACGTCGTGAAACTTTGTTTTACATAAAATCGTGATGGAAAATGTCCGCAATAAAATCTAAATAATATCAATCCACCATCACCAATAATGAATTTCAAACAAAGAATAAGAGTTTGTTCAGAACATTAGCCTATGTTTCTCTTTTTACTTCAATTCTATTTTATCGAAACTATAAAATTAAACCGTCAAATTAACCCAAATATCAGAAAAATATTTAAAAATATCAACTTTAATAAAATATTAATCAAAACTACTTCACCACCTACTGTATAAAACTTCTGGTATCGCCTAAGACTGTTGCTGGCAGAGGACCTGTCACATTCTGGTATCGCCTAAGACTGTTGCTGGCAGAGGACCTGTCACAGGTATTTAAAACTACTCAGAGGACCTGTCACTTCTGGTATCGCCTAAGACTGTTGCTGGCAGAGGACCTGTCACATTCTGTTATCGCCTATGACTGTTGCTGGCAGAGGACCTGTCACATTCTGGTATCGCCTAAGACTGTTGCTGGCAGAGGACCTGTCACATTCTGGTATCGCCTAAGACTGTTGCTGGCAGAGGACCTGTCACATTCTGGTATCGCCTAAGACTATTGCTGGCAGAGGACCTGTCACATTCTGGTATCGCTAAAACTATTACAGAGGACCTGTCACATTCTGGTATCGCCTAAGACTATTGCTGGCAGAGGACCTGTCACATTCTGGTATCGCTAAGACTGTTGCTGCAGAGGACCTGTCACATTCTGGTATCGCCTAAGACTATTGCTGGCAGAGAGGACCTGTCACATTCTGGTATGTCTAAGACTATTGCTGGCAGAGGACCTGTCACATTCTGGTATCGCCTAAGACTATTGCTGGCAGAGGACCTGTCACATTCTGGTATCGCCTAAGACTATTGCTGGCAGAGGACCTGTCACATTCTGGTATCGCCTAAGACTATTGCTGGCAGAGGACCTGTCACATTCTGGTATCGCCTAAGACTGTTGCTGGCAGAGGACCTGTCACATTCTGGTATCGCCTAAGACTATTGCTGGCAGAGGACCTGTCACATTCTGGTATCGCCTAAGACTGTTGCTGGCAGAGGACCTGTCACATTCTGGTATCGCCTAAGACTATTGCTGGCAGAGGACCTGTCACATTCTGGTATCGCCTAAGACTATTGCTGGCAGAGGACCTGTCACATTCTGGTATCGCCTAAGACTGTTGCTGGCAGAGGACCTGTCACATTCTGGTATCGCCTAAGACTGTTGCTGGCAGAGGACCTGTCACATTCTGGTATCGCCTAAGACTATTGCTGGCAGAGGACCTGTCACATTCTGGTATCGCCTAAGACTATTGCTGGCAGAGGACCTGTCACATTCTGGTATCGCCTAAGACTATTGCTGGCAGAGGACCTGTCACATTCTGGTATCGCCTAAGACTGTTGCTGGCAGAGGACCTGTCACATTCTGGTATCGCCTAAGACTATTGCTGGCAGAGGACCTGTCACATTCTGGTATCGCCTAAGACTGTTGCTGGCAGAGGACCTGTCACATTCTGGTATCGCCTAAGACTATTGCTGGCAGAGGACCTGTCACATTCTGGTATCGCCTAAGACTATTGCTGGCAGAGGACCTGTCACATTCTGGTATCGCCTAAGACTGTTGCTGGCAGAGGACCTGTCACATTCTGGTATCGCCTAAGACTGTTGCTGGCAGAGGACCTGTCACATTCTGGTATCGCCTAAGACTGTTGCTGGCAGAGGACCTGTCACATTCTATTTCACCGATATGACCAATCTACTCTTGTCGCTTATACCTAAAGGTAAATAATAGTACGATTATTTGGTAGGCCTAAGTTCTCCTGTGGCAAAATGATCAAATTAGATTAGATTAACATATGATATGGTGACCTATCTTGGTAGGAGTGAAGCCAAATATACATGAGAAATGGGAGTAAGATTATTGTAGCACGATCGTTTTGTCTTGTTACAGACTGAAGCTGACATTTTCCTCAGACATTATTGTTAATTAAAAGCGCAACATCTAATGGCATCTAACGGACCTACAGTTTAACGTGGAATCCAAACCACCTTTGCCTCTAAATTATGTACTGGTCTAATTATGAGGATTGTCTTTGCGAACGAATGTAGCATTCCATAGTGCGGACGTTAATCCACAACAGAGAATATCACATCCACCGACCATAGCTCATAACTATCCCTAATTCGTGATCTTCAAGTAGCTGGATTACAGGACACGCCACTGTTCCAGTCTACATTTTGTGAACGGCACAATGTGTTTGTGATACCAATGATTAATGATGATGATTATTGATTAAGTAGATTAAGCTCTTGTATCTATGGTGGTACTGAACCTCATCTAACTCATCTAATATCCTACTTTGGCATTGTAAATGAGTTAGTAATTGAATCTTCTGATTGTGGATTTAAATCCAAGTTTAAAAGTATTTAAAAGGTAGAAATAAACTCGTTTTTAGAGTAGACTGTTTTATTTTCAGAGACGGCTAGATAATAACTAGTATTTTAATCAACCACGTCACAGCCATATTCTTCTTCGTCGCTGCATCTTAGAATCTCAAACCATTTATAGCAATTGTAGCATGTATAATGTTCCGGACAATTAATATAAAAGATCCCTCTAAAGCAGCGACGCCATTTGAATTTCGCTGCACAAAACACATAAAGTATGTCAGAAATGTCAAAACAGAAATTGTCTCAATAAACTGAAGCATGCTTACCAGCAGCAGACCTGCATACTCAGAGATTCTCAAATTTTTAAGTACTTGAGATGATACAAACAAAGCTTTATCATGGATTAAGCTATGTAACAAAAATTAGTTCAAAACATGTTATAAGTTTCATAACATGTTTATAAATAAGAAAGTTAGCCTATACTAATTCACGTATAGAATTACATGAAAAATGAGTAAGTAGGTTTGCTACCATAACAATATTAAAACGAGGATTTGTGACATATATAATAGACTTTAGCTGGATGAAGTTGTTTATCACAATATTATAAATACCCAATTCGCAGCAGACCTGCGTACTCAGCGAATTTCCAAATAAATAATATAATAATAATATTATATGTCAAGTTTTATCAATATCTGTCGACAAATATATGAGTTAGTTATTTGCCTATTCTTCATAAGATTAACATGGGAAATAGTATGTAGGTTTGCCGCTGTGAGGAACACTGAAAGTAGGCATTTATATCATAAAAAATTTTATTTTGACAATTTGTACAAATTTTCATCAACATCCGTCCATAAATAAAGTAGTTTTCCTATTTTCCATATGATTAACATGGGTAAAGAATATTCAGGTTAGCCGCTATGAGGAACACTGAAAGTAGGAATTACTAGCATAAACAATTTTTATTTTGACCAATTATACCAAGTTCCATCAACATCTTTCCATAAATAAAGGAGTTTACCTATTCCCTATATGATTAACATAAGAAAAGAGTATGCAGGTTAGCTGTCATGATAAATACATAAACTATGATTTTAAGCATAAAAGGATAGATCTCAACCACATAAAGCTAAATATCAAGTTTGATCCAAAAATATTGATTAATATGGAAAATATTGATTTTTCCCTATCCTCCATAAGATTAACATTGGAGCCCCACAATACAACGTACTGTGTTTAGATTTTTAATATCTCGGTAACCGTTGGAGATATAGAAAAACTTAAAGGAACTGAATTGTGTAGTTTTTGAAGCTGATTTTAATGGTAAAAGATAAAATCTAAAATAATTTTAAATTACATATGAAAAACGCAAAAAATCCAATTTTGGTTTACGAACTCGTCCGAGCAAATGTAGGAATACACGTCTCTACCAAATTTGGTCTCGATCGGACCATTTTTACGAGAGTTATCGTCTTCACAGACACACACATATATTTATACATAAATTTTAACGACTATTGTTTTTGGTCTCTGGGCACCTAAAGAAGAAAAATAACATGGTCCCGGGCTTAACTCTTGCCATGAGACCTACGGTAATAGCTTTCCCTATGGGAAATTCGCTAATAATAAAGAGGTTATATGAAATTGCTGCTTGTTTTTCATAAGAATAACATAAGAACCAGTGAGTAAATGAGGAGCAAACTAAGTTAACACTTTAAATACATTATTAAATCTTAACTGTATAACATTGTATACATAGTAGTATTATCAACATATTTCAAGTATTATGAATTTAATGCCGATTGAAAATAACATTGGAAATAAATAAGTAGGTGTGCTGCTATGAGGGACGAAAATTATAGATTTGTCAATAAATAGGGGAGGATGGGGGAATGCAGGTATGTTAAGAGTCTGCATCAGTGGTAGGCATCTTGAATTTTAGTCCCGTAAGGGATGTTAAATTCCCCCTGTTAAATTTAAATTAAATTAAATAAATGTACTTCCAAAGTTTTACATCGATACTTTGATAATTAAAGCCACTACAGACGCCAAAGTGAAGGTATGTTTCGCCAGAATTTAACATTGCTCTTACGGGACTAAAATCCAAGATGGCTACCACTGATGCAGACTCTTAAGAGGTATCATTCACAGATAGTTTAAAAAAACTTTTTTAAATGTTTGTTATTTTTAGTGGTTAGTATACACATTTATCCATAATATATATTGATTGCAGTATTCTATGAGTATTCCCCTTACACATACTGGTATTTTCCCACCCAGTAGGTTAATGGTGGTAGGGGTATTTTTCTTTACTTTCTTATGGACAAATTTTATTTTAGATTATTTCATAAATATTTTTGTAGGAAATGGTATTGAATAAGGCAAATCTATTTAATATAATAATTAAAACAATACAAGAGTGCAAAAATCCCTTTTTTATTGATACAAATTAAAATGTACTTAGACCAAATGTTGTCATGAATGTTGACAAAGGCAACAAGTAGCATAAATTTTTAAGGCAATGTAATTGATAACTATTAAGTATTGACAAGTGAGACTTATAAATAAAATCTCAGTCTGTAATAAAATTCAGACTTCTTTAAACGAATATCACTATACAAAATGAAAAGCCAATTCAATAATGATTTCAATGGTGGAGGCATCGGTCACAAATAAAGTGCTCAGCTGAATCAGCAACGCTGCAGAGGGCATGTATCCATAATCAACAGCTTACACACCTGTACCATTCTTCATTATCCTTACCAAACTCTTCACATTTTTATGAAACACAAATTTTCACCTTCTTCAAGTGGGATGTCATCTAAATCGTCATCGTCACACAGTTCGTTTTCGTTGATTGCCTTGTCATCCTCTCGGAATCAGAGCAAGAAACTCGCCTCTTTTTTGCTTTCTTTGCAGTTTTGCTTTTTGTTGTCTCGTCTTTGGATTTTATTTTGAGGGAACTGTAAGCAGCAGTTTTTTTTCATCAAGACTTTTCCATTTTTAACCCCTTTAAGGCATTCTCCAGATTTTGTTGCATCTTTGAACAACTCAAACATTTTTCTTTAGCGTAGCATTTTCTGTTTTAAGCTCTTTTACTTTTTTTGGTTTCATTGCCAGTAAAAGCTCACTCTTTTTGACTGTAGAAGTAACTATTTCTGAATGTTTTTACGTGTTATGTCTGGGTTTTCTGTGTCCCACTCGTATGTGGTAATTGGATCAATTCCTCAAAGACACGTTTTGGACTGCATGAGTCATTATTCCCATTATGATCTGAGTTGTTGTCTTTGCTTGCTGATACCTCACCTCTTTGGTCGTTATTAGGCCTACATATGTCTTTTTGGATTTCATCATTGTTTTCTATTTTTTCTTTATAGCCGTTCACAAGTTCTGGAAGAGTTTGATTCAAAGAAAAACGTCTGCAGCAGCAACATCGCCATCATTAAATATATTTCGGTCGAATGGATGGATCCCAGTGGTTCAAAATCCAGAAATAGCAAAATATATTATTGGCAACTCTTGAGTAGGCTTTATTGAAAAGACCTGCCAAACCATAAGGAGTGATTTTCACAAGCCTGTTTGTTTTCATAAAGGCATCACACTGCTTTCTGAAGTCTGCTTTCAGAGTTGAGTAAAAAATGACTTCCAGAGGTTGGAGCCGATGAGAACAATGGGGTGGTAATGATACCTTTATGGCTTCATAATGCCAATTCAACTACTAGAGGGTTGTATGGCTATTGTGGTTGCCCAGGATCAGAATGACTGACTTGCCCTTTGTTGCCTTTGAATGCTCAAAAAAATGCTGTAACCATTTCACAAACATGTCCTCATTGGTCCACCCTTTGTTGAGCATTCATGGATTGCACACGGGAGGCCATCTTTATTTAAAATGGGGCTCAATCTTTGCCTAGGATGGAAAAATAGTTGTGAAATAAAGACCCTGAAGCACTCATGGCACACCCAACTGTAACCAGCTTTCCTATCTTCCAACTGGTTACAGAGCCGATTTATTTTTTCCTTTAGTCACTAAGATCTTTCCAGGGTCTCGTACAGTTGTTATCCTCGTATCATCTGCGTTGTAAATGCGATGAGATGTGAAGTTACCTAATAGAGCTGTTTCGAGATTGTCAAAAATTGTATGACTTCCTCTCGATTGAAATCCGTTATGCGGTTTAAGCTAGTTGCTTCTGGGTTGCAACACTCACTGTTGGACTTTTTTAAGAAACCCACAAAGCCAATATTTGCCTGCCATTAGTTCATTTTCAGAAAACCTGCGAGGAATTCCATTTTTAACTGCAAACTTTTCCATTCAAACGCTACTTTACGCACATTGGTTGCAGTAAGACTGTGAAACGCGTCGGCTAAGGTTTTGATTCTGTTTGCTAAAGCATTTTCTTGCTCAGGTGTGAAAGCTGCACTTCGTCTTAAGTGTGGCTTTGGTTCTTTTTTGTTTTCCTCGTTCCGTTCTAGAAGAGTGCTAATCGGTATATCCTACTTCTTGCTACAAGACTTGATTGACTCCCCTTCTTTAACAGATTTGAGATCTGTTAAAGAAATGATAACTTAGATAACTTCAGTGTTTCTTCCGACCAACTCCCTCTGTCTGTTGACCTCTTCCATTTCCGCGGCATTTAAAAAGTAGACGCGTCTGTAGTTTGTTGGCCAAAGCGAAAACTAAGTCTGTCTAAAATTCCTGTTAAAACAATGGTGAGGAGCGTTGGGACCCTACCACTATTACCTCTTTGTAACCAACCGGTGCTACCCAAAATATGCACACTCCACTTGCTGATCAAAACAGACATATTGAAACTGCTATTATTAAATATAAAACTAAAGCCTAATAACTACACTAAATAAGGCATAAACGTTATGGAAAGTATTCAGCATCAGCACTTACGTTGCCGCATATATTCAAAAATACTAGATCAGAGCACACCGAAAAAATGCTGATGTCTAACCTCAAAACTGAGTAATATCCGAATGGAGGGGAGATCAGAGAATTAGTTCCCCCAGTTGCAGTAGTTTGTAATAGCGAAGGATGCAAGATATGAGTCAAGCTCAGAACGATGTTACCTTGTCATTTTGGAGTCCATAGATACAAAAACATGCTCCGTTTATTAAGTAATATGTACAATTTCAGCGTAGCGTGTTTTGTGTATTCATTGGCCCTTAAAATGACAAACATAAGTATAACTCTTAATATATATCATTGTTTAAATAACAGTTTATTATATGTCTATATTAATAAAATTAGAGTTTTGTCTGTACATTGCTCAGAATTATTTATTTTTTTAGTTATTTTTACTTTTCGTGCGTTAGAGAAGCAGAAACCGGTCTTATCTCAATTTTTGTCTGTTTGTCAGTGTGTCTGTGACGCTCCAGGAGGCATTTTACGCCCTCTTCTCCAAAAAACGGAAGAACTGATTACAATGAAACTTATTTCATGTATTCTCTACATTCTAGAGAAGGTTTTTATATGCTTGAAATCGCCCGCCGCCCCTTGAAAAGTAAATAACGAGCATTTAAAAACCCACTTTTACACGATATTACTCGCATTTTGATCCAATATTAATGAATAACATACTGGTAATAATCAGCTGTCTTTGTAGTTTAAAGATTTAATAGAAAGAAAAACAAACAGCTGTCAAATCAATATTAGTTAGTTTATATTGGTCATTGATTTTAAACCCATTTCGAAATCATACTATAATAATAAGTTATTTTAACGTATAACTAATTACAATAATGGTATTAATGTTCTAATCTATTTAATTGTAAAGTAATGCTAAATGATAAAGCAGGGGGGGTCGTCATTATATTACCAAGGACATATATTACAAATTTACAGTATTTATACTGTATAAAAATAGTTTTTTTTTCACAAAATATTTTTCTTACAAACGTTTGCTAACATACTGTATTTATTATTATGGCGTTTAAGGACTTCACTTTTTTACTTCCAAAGAAAGCAATTGAAATAATTTGTAATGCTAATAATAGAACTTTATTTTTAAATATCGGAGTTTCAATTTTTTTCTCTGTTAGTCTATGATATGTCTTTGTCATTCTAAGTCATGAAACAAAACTCGAGATTGCATTCAAACAAAAACATTCGAGATAGATTATAGTGTAGATGACTTTTTTGTTGAGCCATGAACAATTGTGATTGTACTTCTTTTTACCTTGTTCAAGGAGCCATAAAAATAATACACTATTGTGAATCACAACGAATATAGAGGCAGACACTGAGCATGGCTACGAGTCCAAGGCAGTAACAGTGACATCAAAATATACATCTACCTTTGAAAGACCTTGATTTGATCAAGGATTAGATTAGACTAGATTCCGTTAAAGGCTTCTGGGGCTGTTTCGATTCAAAAACATGGTCTATGCTTTCTGTAATTTTCTCGGTGGGTAATTATTATGTTTTTAATTCTATATTTTTAATATCTCAGGATTTCGAGTTCAGCACATCTTCAACTTTGAAACGAAGTGCAAATGGAAAGTTGAATTCCTTTATGCATTGTCCCGAAATTGTAGAGATAAACTTACGATATGATTTGACGATGACAACCCATTTTCTGCAGGTCGAGTGTCTTGGATATTTGATCCATTACATACTCGTATGTCATTGTCATAATATGTATATGAGGCTTCAGCAAAAGATTAAGGTCTCTGTAGTGCAATAAAACGGTCAGAAACCCGTTTAGGACCTTTATTTAATAAATTATGCTATCGAAATCTCTACAGAAGATTTTTTCTTTAAATGAAATACCACGACCCAAAAACGTTAACGATTCAACAAGCTAGAAGACCCCTAGGCATGGTGACATACTGTGCAGGATTTAGCGGCTAAATCTACAGCTCTTCGAGAAATTCTACAAAATAATCGAAGAAGTTTCATAGGTAATTAAAGAGTGAAGTGTCTACAGGAAAAGACAAAAGTGGGCAAATCAACGTTGTAGGATAGTGTGGTACAAACAGATCTCAAGGGGCATTCTGTTTGATACTCGGATTAGGCGGAAATTGAACAAATAGTTAGTTACGTTGTTAATTCACGACAGTAAAACTAGGACTGGGATGGTGGCGTCATCCTGTAATCCAGCTACTTGGAGGTCACGAATTGTGGATAGTTATGAGCGATGGTCGGTGGATGTAGTGTTCTCTTGTGTGAATTAACGTCCGCACTATTGAACTCTACATTAATCCGCAAACACCATCCTCATGATTAGACCAATTCGTAATTCAGAGGCAGTGGTTCGGATTCCACGTTAAACTGTAGGTCCATTCATTGCCATCGGCTGTTGGGCTATTAATTAACAGTCCTGTCTAAGGAACATGTCAGCCTTAGTCAGTAACAAGACTACAAGATCGCGCCACAATCATCTTACATTCAACTCTCATTCATACTTGGCTTAAAATACCTACCTGTAGTATGGTCGCCATTTCAAATAATCTAATCTAATTTATATAAATAAATACTTACAAGTGCAAAAACCCAAAAGAGCCATGAAAATAATCAAAATGCTTTGCAGTCTCATGTTTGTGGTCTCACATACAAGTATTACTAATGTAACAGGTGTTGCTCAGTTTCGTAATGAAGTTAATGTGTACTCAAGTGATGGTGAGGTCATCAGCCGTTCGTTGAAATGATTTAGAACAGTTAAATACTTGCATATCGGTGGTAATATATCGATAAACTCGAAAGCGATAATCGATTATTAGTAACATGAATACACAGACAGCTGAATGACTGTTTACAATTACAAGGACAAGATGGAAGTTACTTTTTCGTCCGTCAATTTTTTTATTTTACTGTAGTTAGCTCAATATTTTATGGTGTTTGACGATTTGTATCGTTCACAACTCGGATCTAAGATGCCTTTTCGTTACTCACTCAAATTTAAACCGAGCGAAAAGCATTACTTACTATCCTTATAATGAAAATCCTCTCGTATCCTCTGTATATCCTGTAATCCTCTGTATAAAATTATACATTTATCGTCTAAACAAGATTTTCTAAAAAATATTTACTCCACCAATATAAAATTAACTATAACAAAAAGATAAACGTATTATTCCTTAACATAAAGATTTATTCCAGTTCAAAAATATATTTTTTTAATTTCAAAATTAGCAATTGAGTTTCTAAACTATTGTTTTTTTGTTTAAATGCAATAGATCGCAAATATCACACTCATTTAAAGTAAATGTACAATAGATGTACTTTTGGTTTAGCCTCACACATCTATATGAAGGTACTCGTCTATAGACGTCACTGTCTACTAGTAAACATCCCTACAATAGTTACATGTCACTGAAATCGACTTCAGATCAAGAAAAACGTAGATTTAACATGGATGTTCCATAAACGTTTATCACACATCGACTTCTGGAGAATATCAATTAATTCTGTGTTCAAGAAAAATTTCCATAAAAGTATAAAATGATGGGTAAACGTTTACCCATTTAAGCTCAAGAAAACAAAAACCTGCTCTGTTTGAAAGTAACGGAACTATTCAGGTTACTATATCTGTCGGCGATATAGTCAACTACTGTACATTTTCCGTCAGTCATGTGAGCAGAAACTATGAGCAGAATGCAGTACTGCATGTCAAGTAATTCACTCTATTAAGCTTCGTACTCAAATAAGACGGACTGTTAATTGCGTTCTTTGTGGACCAGTGGTCACAGTGCTCGCTGATGAGTGAAGCATTAGAAGCCGTTCGGAAGTAATCGGACTCGAATCCCGACCATGAGCAATCACAATTTAACCTGCTAATGTTTGGTACAGTGGAGAGAGGAGACCCACCTTAATAAACGGTGACAGGCTTGGGTGGAAAATTGTCGGCATATGTAGGCTGGATTGGGATTGCAGTGGGACCCCTGTTTCACTTTTTTAACGATTGCATGGTTAGTGGTCATTAGGGGGAACGGTTTTATAAACTAAACTAATCAAATAATACATGTTCCAAAATGGGAACAGTGGGTCTAATGGGTTTTAAAACTAACACATTTTATCAATTTACTTTTGAAAAACACCTGTTCATAAGAACAATAACTTTTAAGTTGAAACGATTTTGAGACTTTAAAATGTTATAATTACGGTGGGCTTAGGAAAGGTCGTATTGAGAATAAATCCCTTCGCATTTCCAGCCTGTCGAAGTTGCATTGCTTCGTTTCGTGAATGTTTCGGAAACTCAATTCTTCTTTGATCACATAACAATTCTGATCATTTCACTATTACATGCTAATACTGAGATAAAATAATATGAATAGAAACAATTTTAATGTTGAGTTGACTAAATATTTTGACGAAACCCATTACGCCTTTAAAATTTTGTTACAATCTATGAGTTCTCGAAATTACAAATCAATACTAAGTTTGTCACAGTTTCATCCATTCCCAACATCATGACAAGTTTTTTGCAATTGTCACCATACTTAAACATGTGTTAGGCTACCTGTTAAGATCTCGTTTACGTTATGACCTGAACAGTAAATCGTCCGCAACTGTAGTCAACGAGTAACTGACAGTTAACTTACGTAATAACTTTACTTGGTACTCATAATAACATAGAAACTATTTTTATAATGTAGTAACAAAATTCTATAAATTGGTTAACCTAAGAACAATTCAGTAGCACCATTGTTTCAGCTATCTAAAAAGTAGTAGCGGAAGACATTCCAGTCAAAGTCTGCAGAAAATAAGTACGTCTATAAAAGATTATATCTTATTAAAACAAATGAATTTTTTTATCAAGACTATTTTTTTGTTTAACTAACTTAAGCTTAACCATGATTCTTAACCCAGGACTGTCTAGGCCATCGCACGGAACGGTTTTACACATTACTTCAGGCTAGACCTTGTGGGTTAAGTATCACTTAGCGGAAAGATAGTAGTGATTAGCAGGATTTAAACCCAGTACCTTGGACAGTCCCGCGCTCTACCCTTAGACCAGCGCGCACCCAATTCTGTGGAGAGTAGGTATAAGTTCTAGTAAAAGAAAAGTGCCAGGACACGGCACAACAGGACAAGAGGGTGAGACAACGCCAATCTTACAACAAGATTTCTTATGAACTTTTCACAGATATTTTACGTTTGGTATGAAACTACATGTACTTAGGCTACCAAACAGTCTGGCAGAAAGTAAAAACACTATTTAAACCGGTATAAAATTAATAAGAAATATAATTATGGAATCCCTTATTCTTGACCTGATTATAGTTCTAAGCTTGTTATGAAATTAATGCAACTTTTTTTAAATTTTCACTCTCACTCAGAGTCATGATTGGTCATAGTTGGTTGTTATGAAGATGCTGTTGATCTTTAGTGCATAACTTGTAAATCTTGTTTATTATTTAGAGAACTCGAATTCTCTAAATAACCTCTCAATTAAACCTCTTTGAGGTTTAAAATTTAAATACCTGCAAAATCCTACACTTCAATGGTCCTCGCTTCTTAAAAATCCATTTAGTGACAGATTACATAAATTCACGATCTAAAAATGATATTGATGCATATCTACTAGTTAATAAGAAAGAACTTTACTTGGGTTTTTCATTAGTTTATCCATTCATTTGTTAAATCCTTTGAACTTCACTTAAGAAAGTATTTTCATCCTTAAAACGTATATGACTGGGATGGTGGCGTCATCCTGTAATCTAGCTACTTAGAGGTATATTGTGGATAGATAACTATCCACAATATCGGAAACATTATTAAAAAACATTCCAACGACCATTGCTCATAAGAGCGATGGGCGGTGAATGTAGTGTTCTCTTGTGTGGATTAGCGTCCGCACTATAGAATACTACGTTAATCCGCAAAGACCACCCTCATAATTAGACCAGTTCGTAATTCAGAGGCCGTGGTTCGTATTCCACGTTAAACTGTAGGTCCCTTAGATATGCCATTGACTGTTGGGCCAGGGCAATCTTAACAGTCCTGTCTAAGGAACATGTCAGCCTTAGTCAGTAACAAGACTACAAGATCCCGCCACAATCATCCTACACACATTCCTCATTCATACTTGGCTTAAAATACCTACCTGGGTAGGTTACCATTTCAATAATCTAATTATCTAAGTATATGATATTCTGAAATTTTTACCTGAATTTTTGGTACAATGTTATCGAATCAAATCAAAAATGACAATAACCATCCTACAAAGTGTATTGGACATACTTTGTAAAATTATATTCAATTTTATGGGATTTTTGGAAAGATATTAAATATTTACGACAATATTTACCTATATATTTTTGATCAGAATCAAAATCATTATCTTTATTTCGTAAATAACAAATGTTACATGAAATGTGTCAATAACTACAGAGATAGAAGACAAAACCGACTGTAATTATTTACAATATCAATAATTTAATTAATGAAATGTTGACAGCAGTTATACACTAAATTTTGGCACAGTCTGAAAGAAATTCCTTAACTAAGTAGGGACACTTATTAAGCAACATACATTTTAATTTTTTTTAATAATTTGGTGTTAGAAGTTTTTTTAGATACAGAGGCAGCGCATTATACAACCGCTGGGCAGAGTAATGAATACCCGTTTCGAGGAGTGTCAGTCTGTGAATAGGATGTGCCAAATTACTTTTATGGCGAGTGTTATAGTGATGCCGGGCAACATTGCATTCAAAGAGATGAGGATTGTTTTGAAAAGACATAGCTTCAAGAATATGCACACCTGGAAGAGTTAAAATATCAAGCTGTTGAAAGAATGGTTTGCAATGATCACGGAATCCTGCTTTACAGATAATCCGGACAATCCGTTTCTAAAGACTGAAAACCCTTTGCATCTCACTTGACGATCCCTAGAAACCAATAGCATATTTACTACTGTAAACATAAGCATAATAAATTTGAAGAATTGTTAAAACAATTGTGTATTTTCCTTTTGTCAATTTAAATCTAAGTGATTAAAATTATTCTGTTCATATTCTGGTTTTGTGTTATTTATTAATTTTTAGCAAAATCTTTCCTACGAGTTCTGTCAGAGACATTTGAAAATGTCGAACGCCTGGATTTTTCTAAATACTGATAAGGAATACCTGGAAAAGTCAGGGACTTTTGATTTAGGATTTTGCTAGACACCATGTTTTACTTAAATTACTCTACAGTGACGTAAATTCCACACGGGGCTTGCACCTGTGTATCTGACGCCAAACATACCTTAACTAGAGTGACTATTACATATTAATTGACATACCAGCAAAAATATTCACGTAACGGGATGGGATCGTAAGAAACTTATTTTTAAAGTCTTCGTCAGTCTCGGTAATTTTGTCTGTTTTTGTATTACGTTACATAATTTAATCCACTCATCGATGAGGGTATGAGTAAGGCTATAGTGCGAACTGCAATTTCGACTTTGACTTCGATTTCCAAGGGCATTAGGGATGGATTTCAGGAGTCAAATGTCTCATAACCTTCATCGATGACTCTTTTTTTTATTGGAAGGGGCGGATTACTCCCAAGGCACTTCAGCCGTAGCGGCTTTTAGCGCACCCCTGTGTGGGTTGCGGCATTATCACATAGCGAAAAGCCATTGGTGATTGGGGGGATTTGAACCCGGGACCTTGGGCACCAAAGCCCCGCGCTTTACCCTTAGACCAGCGCGCTCCCCCATCGATGACCCCTCATACACCTTATCCTTCAATGATCGATGAGGTCATGAATGACTGGATTGAATTCATCAGAAAATTTACCTGAAATCCAGCCTTGTACGTCGAATATGACGGCAAAGTTACAGTCTGTGGCATAGTCGTATCCCCCTCCATAATCACGCCCCTCATGTTACTGTTATTTCCTTTATATGTACTACTAATATTTCAGTGGATAATACAATCCACTTCACAAAGACCATAAAGTGGCATTTTCACGTATAATAGCGAAGGAATATAAATATAGTGAGCAAAAGCATGTACGTAGTTGATAATTTGGTTTATTATCAGCCATCGACAGTTTATGTGCAGATATCGGTGTTGTGCATAACACAAGCCTGGTTCGCCTCGACACACTAAACGGATAAATGGCTCATGCGATATCGTGAATTAAACTGTTAGTATCGACCACTCCACCGCATACAGCGCTCCCTAACACATATATAACACATGTATAGGAAACAATAGTTTGGGAATTATTACAAGAAATTTGACTAGTTTATTGTATGTCCTTAGTCAGTAACAAGACTACAAGACCGTGCCACAATCATCTTACACTCAATCCTCATGTGTACTTGATTTAAAATACCTACCTTGTGGTATGGTTGCCATATCAATAATCTAATCTATTATTCAACACATTATACAGTACAATGAATATCCGGCATAGTAAAAATCCTCAAAGATTAGTAAATAATATTTTATTTCTTAGGATTTTTATTTTATGTGTTAACCTTAGACAAAACATAGTTTGAAAGATAAGGTACTAAATACGTATACTTATTTTATACATAAATTACCAGGGTACAAATTTGGCCTATATGGATCTTTTTTTCATAACATTGTTCATAAGAAAGTAATTTATAATTTTCTAAACGAATAAACATAGTTTTGGGTCACTTCAAATAAGGAACAAGAAGAAACATATGGTTTGGTTGTTTAACCTTAAAATCTGTTCATTATAAATACTAATAGCACAATAAATATCAATATTCACTTTTTTAACTGGATACTTTATTTTCAATCAAGATTTGGTGGATCCGTAATACCGTGTAAGACGTCGGTGAAGTACTTGTGTGTCACATTGGACTCGTCTGTGTTTCAAACATCATGTTGACAGGAAAGTCGCTGAGGTAACGGCAATCCTGGGACTGATGTGGCCACTTCTTGTCCTAATCCCGGTCAGGACGAAGGTCACCATGATCCTACTAATTGTACGCTCTTGTATTATGTATGCTTCAGAAGCGTGGTGGATTCTGGCCAGCAAGACCTACAGAAAACGCCTAGAGGTCATCCAGACGAAGTTGCTGAGACGAATCACACGGCAACCGTGGTTCGTCAGGAACTACGTAACTATGAGGACGTTGGGAGTCCCAACTCTTGATCTATTTAACAGAAAACAAGCCCATGGGCTGTTTCAGAAAACAGCCGACCCCACCCTACAACACATCAGGGAGCTCTGTAGACGACATGATGTCGAAGAGGTCTGGAGGCCTAGGCCAATCTCCATCCTGGATGATTCACCGTAGGGGAACAGCGTGACCTGCCCAGCTAAAGTCTGACACAGCAATACATCGACACTTCTTAATTTAAGAATGCGTTTAATATATTTTGATTAACATATGTTATTTCACTTGCTCCGGCCCTGTTCTGATTTGATTGTTGTAATCACTCCAAGAGGTAATGCAGCAACTACACCTGAAAAGCGAATGCTGTGATTCACCAAAATTAAGTCCATTTGCCCGTATGTAAGTTGATCATACACGTCTATACGGATGGGGTAAGGTGGGTTTAGTTTGAGTATACACCGCTTAATGGTGGAATCACGACATAACCCTCGTAGGAGCGGGGGTACTCATAAAGAGCTACCACCTGCCACCACAAAAAATGAAAATACGAGATTAAGGTGAAATAAGTCTGTCTAGCTGTGCTCTAAGGAGAGATAACACCGGCGTCGCTACGGGATGTGACAGAGCCATAGAGGTTTAACTCTTCGCATAAGCCTCCTTATGCGTCTCATCATTATGTTGCATCGTGGGTGTTCCAGCCTCTCAGATTACATTACATATTGGAAAGGGTTGTGAGCTTTATGTCTCCATACACCGCCATACAGAGCCACCAGTAATGTTTATAACCTCAGATCGCGCAACAACCATCTCACACTCATTTTTCATTCATAATTATCTTAAAACACCTACCTGATTAGGCTGATAACACACCCGAGCTAAATAACACGGCTAAATAACACAATTATAAGTAAAACATTTTATTCATATTGTTTACGGATTCAGAAAATGTAAACAGTTACAGTATAATTTAGTCAGATGATAATAAAAAATTAATGATTTAAAATTACTTTAAAATTTACTGTCAGCCAAAGCACTAATATAAATATGTGGATATATGAAATATATTGAATCATAAAAATTAAACTTTAGACGTGGAATTAAATTTGTTGGCTTTTAAAAGTTCACATTTCGGTCACATGGGGAGTATTACAATACAATACCAATATTACATTTTATTATTGTAAAATGCATTCAAACACAAAGCTTAAACACATAGAACAGGTCCTTACATGTCAAGAGGGTCTTTCAGACCACTTTGACAGCTCTCAAAGCTTCAGAGCCCACCCCTTCAGACTATTACCCCTGAAACTACCCTTTGAAAACTGTCACTAATAAGATTGAGAGTGTTTTTTATAAATTACTAGCTGACCCAGCTAACTTCTTGACGCCTAGCAGTAAATACGTGTTAATTTTTACGTGATTGGCCATGTTCTGAAATCGAATAGCATTACGGCTTCGTTGTGAAAGGTTAGATATTCTGGGTCGCGGCAGAGTGAATAACAATACTGAAACGATAAGACGTATTAATAACATCTGCACAAAACAAATAAATCTAAATGAATTGATACACAATTATCCAATACAACCTACTAACCAAAACAAAAGCTAACGGAAATACGGATTTTATACGAATGAAATTTTCTGAATCGCGGCATTGTTTATAATAATACTCGAGTAATCTAACACAAAACAGCTCCACTTCTACTCACACAGAAAAACGACAAATATTAAACTAGATCAAATATAACCAACGTCTGGAACTCAGTAATTATGGGGACATTGGGAGTCCAAACTCTAGATACATTTAACTGAAAAAAAGATCATGGGCTGTTTCAGAAAGCGACCGAGTCCACCCTAGAACACATCAGGGAGCTCTGTAGACGACATGACGTCGCAGAGGTCTATACGTTTTAGCGAATTTCCCCTAGGGAAAAAGCTATTACTGTCTCATGGCAAGACCATGGCCCAGGACCATGTTACTTTTTTGTATGGAGGTGCCAAGAGACCAAACAAATAATCGGTAGACATGTGTGTTCATAATCAATTACACATCAATTCGTTACGACAGGAAAATCTTCTAAATTTTTAGTAAAATTAAAATGTTCTTTAATTAAAAATTCTAATTCTTATCAATCTTACTTGGTTGTACGAAAAGATCAACTGCTATTCATAAATAGAAACAGTTTTTCTTTTATTTGAGTTTTTATCAGTTTCATCTTACATTTAACGGGCTATTATAAAAAATCAAATATGGAAATAAATGAAAATTGGAATAAAATTGTATATTTAGAACCAAAGATATGACAAATATAATTTAACGTATCGTAATAATGGCATTATTAATCCATAATTCAATTCATTGGATATTATCTATTGAATGAATCTAAGCTGCAACCATATCTATTATCATAAAAGAGGGACAACAGAAGGGATAGAGGGATTCACTCCCTTGAGTAATCCTACTAAATTACCCTGCTTTTACAAGTAACGCAGTGTCAACCTGATACAATTCGTTGAAATTACGAAATCAAACAGAAATACTGGTTGATTAGTTCAACCTATTATTAGTTTATGAAAATTCAAATTTTGACGTCATATACAGGGTGTTCATTAAAGTCGGGGACAAACTTCAAGGGGTGATAGTACTCATCATAATAAACAAAAAATTTCATATAAACATATGTCGAAAAATCCTTCGTTTAGCCGCTAGCCGCCATTTTGTATTTTATACAAAAAACGTTATATATCAATAATTATTTAGGATACAGAAACCAAACTTTGCACACATATTTAATGACCAAACATAAAAATATTCTCAAAGTATCATTTAGTTTTATTTTGTATTTTCAAAATGGCGGAGGTTAATTTTTTTAAATTTAAATAACAACAAAACCATTAACTTAATAAAATTTTTACAGGATATAAAAAAGATTGAAATTTTAATTTCAAATCGAACGGTACTTTGGTGAACGAAATCCGTGCACGGATAAGCGAGAAAATACATTTTTAATGTTAGATTACAGGGCCCACACACCTCACGGCGCGGCCGTGACGAAGAATTAATTGTTGTGCCAGCCGCTTTTTCGTCACGCCCGCGCCGTGGCTGCGCATGGGCTCTGTAAGCTAACTTTAAAAGTGCATTTTCTCACTTATCCGTGCACGGATTTCGTTCATCAAAAAGCCGTTTGATTTGAAATTAAAATTGCAATCTTTTTTATATCTTGTAAAAATTTCTTAAAGTTAATGGTTTTATTGTTATTTAAATTAAAATATTTTTAACCGCCGCCATTTTGAAAACATGAAAGCAAACTTAATGTTACTTTGAGAATATTTTTCTCTTTGGCCAATAAATATGTGTGCAAAGTTTAGTTTATGTATCTTAAATAGTTCTTTATATATAAAGTTTTTTGTATAAAATACAAAATGGCGGCTAGCGGCTAAACGAAGGATTTTTCGACATATATTTATTGGAAATTTTTTGTTTATTTTGATAAGTACTATCACCCCTTGAAGTTTGTCCCCGACTTTAATGAACACCCTGTATAATTCAAAAGTCAAGATGTCACGTTAAGGTTATGAATATGTTTAAAAATTTTGACTTTTAAGTTTTATTCTTAACACAATTTTGAACAATTTATTCCATATTCATATTTATTTTGAGGATATGAAGATATGAGAAAATTATTACCATATTCCTGAACACAGTCTCAGATAGTTTGATTTATTTTATTAACTCTGGAATTGTGACCTACCCAGGTAGGTATTTTAAACGAAATATGAATGAGAAATGTGTGTAAGATGATTGTGGCGCGTTCATATAGTCTTATTACTGACTAAGGCCATGTTCCTTAGAATGGATTGTTAAGTAATAGGCCAACAGCTAAAAACATCCAAGGGACCTACAGTTCCGTCCTAGAGAATCCGAACTACAATTTTACTTCTGAATTACAAACAGGTCTAATTATGAGGATAGTTGTTGCGGATGAACGTAGTAATCAATAGTGTGGACGTTAATCCACACCAGAGAATATCAAATCCACCGACCATCATAACTATCCAAAATCGTGAGCTCCTAGTAGCCGGATTACAGGATTGAAAAGGTGCTCATTTAAAGTGTGTCCGTTTCTAATTGTGGATTAAATGCACATCTATTGAACGCCTGTATCTCTCGATGGTCTCATACAGGTGGTAATTCTTCATCAGGTATTGTATTGTGCATCCTGTTGTGACTTTTCTCATTTTTTTAAAGTATGTAGCTCTTTTCCTTTGCCAATACTAGTTTAGATTTAAAATTTAATATTTATTTGTACCATTTTAAAGTATAAACCCTTCTTATAAATGCCATTAGTTTCCTCTCACCAATGTGTGACACTATTTGTTAGTGGCGCTGTTGGACCTGGTTCAAACCCCCGGAGTTGTCATTCAGTTGTAGTTTATCAGTAGCCCACATTATAATGTGTATGTGTGTGTATGTACCCCTATGTTCGATTCATACGTTCCAAGCAGAGTAAGCGTGTAACATGCAATCAAAGCCGTATGCGTGCGAAGCATAAGTTGGCAGCACTGGCTGTAAATTAGCTGGCCAGCTGTTCTGCTTATTCCTGTTTTATATCTATTTTACTGACTTTACATTTTATTAGAAGTACCTGGTGACCGAGCTTTGCAAGTATAGAATAAGACATGTATTATAAAAATTCAATAGAAAAATTAAAAAACATTTATTAATCAAAGAAAACATTTATGTGGTTTAAATAAATCCGATTTAATACACCATAATTAATATAGCACTGAACAAAAAGGTCTTTTAGCCAACAACAATCGTTTTAGCCGTTCATTTACTGTTTAATTATCCATACAGTTATTATTAGCCTGTGATCAACTGATTTTGTGAGAAACGGAATGAGGATTGAAAAGCAAAAGAGAAATTTAATTTACACCAGTTAATTGGTTTGTTACAGTGGCTTCAAGCAATAGAATAAATACGTTTTCTTTCAAAACATGAAAGATTTTGGAAATACTTTTCTCTGCTTTTATTTCGCACCGTTATTTTACCCTTCAGTTTTTACAAACTGTTTAGTAATTTGATAATTTTACATTTATTACATACATAAAATAAATATTAAAGCAAACCCTCTATTCACATATTGTTCGCCACCATCTTCAATCAACAACTGTCAAACGGTTACAAACAGATGTTTTGATTTGTATTGTTTACATTTTGATTCTTCATAAGCGTAATATAGTTTTTTAGATTTTTAACTTAATATTACAAGAAAACCGGAATTTTCCTGGGCTTTAGACCTATCTAGAAGTAATTTTCTACTCGGAAATTAGTTATTTCTAAAATTTAAAGAAAATCGTTAGTGCCGTTTTCGAGATCCGTGTGCAAATATATATACAAACCTTGCTCGTATTACAGTATTGGATTTAAATTAGTTGTATTGTAGTAAAATTGGCGTTGCCATTGATTTTAGAGATTATTCTTCTACACCAGCACAATTGAAATAATTAAAGGGGGTGTCTAGATCTTTCATCAGAGTAAGCTAAACTCAAGTACGAAAAAAGTATAAACATTATTACTTAATTTCTATGTCTTATGTAGATAAATTATAATGTGCAACTCGAGTGCAAAGTGGCATCGCCTCATTTGGGAAACCATTCCTCACTCGCCTACGGCTTGTGTGATAGGATCTATTTCGAGTAAGTCAATTACCCAATTTTCTAACTAGTTGCACAAATAACATTTAGAAAACCGTCAAAATTGTATCACCTTACAAGTATGTATTTTTATAGAACATTCTGCATAAGATATATTTGGAACCACAATCACGACCCCCGAGTCCTGCATATTAGCTCCCAGCTCCGAAAGCTACTGAGCAACTAGTCTATTGCTGACTGGCCCATTATCTAGGGCTGCTTTATCAACAACTAGAGCCACAGGCAGTGGCAATGTCTTCCCTACGAGGACCAATCAACGCTGGCTGCCAATATCCTGCACTGTGTAACGGCTTGTATACTCTATGGCGGTTGTCTGTTCTGTACTCTGTGTCGCCGCCTTTCAGCCCTCCGGTGGACTTTGGCTGCTTTGATACTGTCAATAATTAGTAACAATGTCAATTCAAAGTTAATGTTGAACAATTGTGTCTAAGGGAGTGGTTTTCATTAATATTCTAAGCGTTTATCAATCTTGTTGATTTTATTTAGACTAATCGTTCATAACATGCAAATTTGATTATTATATAAGAAAATGCTTAAAATAATTTTGAGGCTTAAAACGAATTGTGGCGGTGGTAGATCTTACTTGGCCAATGTGGTTAGTTTTCTCATGGAATATTTGGCAACAAAACCTCAGTATTATTGAAGCAATGAGAAAAACATTGCTTGTTTGCTCTAATCTATGAAGACCGCTTATTCGGTCTCGACCAAAATAATGGTATGATGAAGTGAGACACTTTGTTAAAAAGAATTACTCTACAATTACTACTTAAGCTGAGATAAATCAAATCTGTCCTTATAAAACAACCTTTCAAGGTGAGCAGCAAACCGAGCTAAAATAAAATTACGTATTACTATACTCAAATTTTGGGAGTACTGTCCAAGAACAAAATTTTTCTGTCCAAGAATTTATTTGCGCGACCAGAATTTGAAACAGTACCGTCATTGTTTGGTTATAAGAACAGCTGTTTAGAAGAACTGAAAACATTCCCTTTAGTCATTCATTAGTCATCATTAGTATATTAATGATTTAAGCTATTTCCTCCAGGGAAGTA
Source organism: Nephotettix cincticeps (assembly GCA_023375725.1). NCBI lineage: Eukaryota > Metazoa > Arthropoda > Insecta > Hemiptera > Cicadellidae > Nephotettix > Nephotettix cincticeps. The sequence goes on along the minus strand of CM041790.1, from coordinate 32,317,045 downwards.
AATTTTATTGGCAGCAGTTAACCAAAACAGCTGATTCAGGTTGTTTTATATTCAGAGTAAAATTCGCTAACAATGAATGCCATATTATAAATTTGTGTTTAATATGGTTTCATCAGTTTCCTAAGTCCAGCAAACGTAATGTCCATAAACAAGAGCCAAGGACAAACACTGAAATTGGTCACCGTGTTTTTCATGCATGTATGCATGACTTGGCCAACTCTGGGGCTAACCGAAGTAGCCTGAAAGTGGTTTTATCTCCAACAAAGTATACCAAAATTATGAAGTCATTTAGAAAAGGGTTTTGGTCGTATGTATAAAAATACCACCGTCGCAGCAGACCTGCGTACTCATAGAATTTCCTTCTCAATAATATGTCAATAATACAAGTATATAACAAATTGATCAATCAATACCTGTTGATAAATTAGAGTATTTGCATATTCTCTGTAACATTAACATAGGAAAGGGTGTTTAGATTTTTTAATATCTCGGTAACCGTTGGAGATAGAGAAAAACTTTAAGGAACTAAATTGTGCAGTTTTTTGAGCTGATTCTAATGAAAGATACAATTTAATTTTTTTAATAACCAAACAATCAAACAATTTTTACGAGAATTCTTGTGTTCACAGACATATATATATATATATATATATATTAACGACTATTGTTTTTGGCCTTGGGCATCTAAAAGCGAAAAAATAATATGGTCCCGGGCTTAAGTTTTGCCATGAGACCTGCGGTAATAGCTTCTTCCCGATGGGAAATTTGCTAATAGAGAGCACTCTGATTTTATTTTAAAATGAATAGATGTTTTTCTACGACCAAACTTATATGTTGTGGGTTTATTTGGGTGAGAAGGAACAAATTCTTCAATCTGTTAAGTTGAAACTAACTCAGAACCAATCCAAGAGTGGGTTTCCGTGTGAGGACTTGTCTCAACCCCAGGGACCTTTTATTACCATTAGCTTATTGGAAATCTCCTTGAATGTAAATGTATTCAATTAAATAATAAGCATAAACTACTGTACTTATCCACCCATGTGTCATACAGCGCTGGTATAACTAAGTCTAAAGATTTAAAGTCTAAAGTATAAATTTCACTTATTTTCTGTACTTTTTTTAAGAATATAAAACAAATACAGGAATAGAAAAATAGTTTGAATCGTGAAATAAATATAATATTATATATATATATATATATATATATATTTTGAATACAGTGAAATTTAAATTATCATATGACATTTATTTACATTTATAAATTAAGATTATCAAATTAGGTTAAACATTTGTACTTCTTGAAGATGGGATGATTCCCGAAACATGTCGAAGAAATAATTAAAATGTTTTCTAAGGGTACTCGGTTGACTTATTTAAAGATAAATATATATATATATATATATATATATATATATATATATATATATATATACCTTTGGTTAATAGCTTAGATCATGGATATACCTATAGGGAATATTTTTACGTTCCTAAAAATAGCTGTCCATGTAGTATTATCATGACTAAATATTTAACTGAACTCAAATCAAGTGATAAAATCCCAAATAATTAAATAAAATGGAAAAATAAATTCTTACCTCAATTATTTAGAATTCATTTTAAATTAGGTAAATTATATTAAATTAGAAAATGAATATTAATAGTAAAGTTTGTTCATATTGTTTATAACCTTCAAGCAAAAGCAAGACTTGCATTTGTTTATGTTTTTGATTTTGTTTACATTTTGGTTTTAAGGTTAAATGCGAGTGACCAAACATTTATGCGAGTTTATATTTTTGAACTGTGACTTCTTATTGCTCATTTTGCTACTGCGTTATGTTATTTTAGGTTATAATAGTATGAAATTTCACACGCACATTCCCTACACTGTGATTTACTTTATTCTAATTTACTAAGGACTGCCGACAACAACCACGGGGGCCTGGGGGCGAGCGAAGCTAGCGTAATTACAAATTAATTAAACTATTAATTAACTAAATAGGTAATCTAATAATTTTTTATATTTATATTTTTCAGGTTTATATTTTGCCATTGTAAGCTCGGTTCTTAACACTGAATCATACAACCCGTACAAAAGTCGGACTTTCTGATAGTATTATTTTTAAAGGACTCGTTAGTTTTCAAAACTCTTTCTCTGCAATTCCTCGATCAATTTTAATCCCTACTGAATTTACCCTTGGAATAAACCAATACAGCGGACCAATAATGGTCTGACAGATAAGCCACGTGGTGTTTGCGCTCACTCCCACCACACAAGCAGAAGCCTGCTTGATTATTACATTTATTTAGTCAGTTTATTTCGTTTTAACGGAAACAAATCAAGTGGTTTTTATTTAAAGACAAATAGTTTGTTCACAAATACATAATTTGGATTTAATAGATTTTAAGAAATTTAGAAAACAATTTAGAAAAAAATGTTTGTATTTAGTTCCCCGTGGGAGATAAGTTAGATCATGGATATGTCTAAAGGGAATTTTTTCACTTCATCTAAACAGCTGTTCTTATTCATTTATACAGTATTAAAATTCAATACAATAACTGTGGTAGTTTCTATGGAAACCTGTTACATACTTTCCATCTTAAAAATCACCCCCCCCAGAGCTAAGACATATCCATGTCAAAAACATAGGTGATGAAACGTATAGTTAAAATACGTTAAAAACCCTAAATAGTTAAAACCCCTATTATAGGAAACCTTTGTACTCAGTGAATTTCCAATGAATGTAGGCTTAAATATTTGTATAATTTCAACAATAGAATACAAGTCAGGAATTATCTTACTAAAATACTATGCTACACTGTTATGCATTATTATTGTTAAGTATGAGTGTCTCACCAGTAAACTAAAATTACCATCATTCATACATAGTAATAGAACAGATATTTTGGTTAATATCAATTTTTATACCTGGTTCCAAAATGGGAGACATTGCGGGTAACTCTAAACCTATTTAGTGTAAAGTCCCGTGAAGTGATAACTCATTTTAAGGAATTTCATAAAAGAAACCACGTGTTGACAGCTTCACGACTCTATCTCAAGCCAAATATTGAATGACAATATTTTTCTGAACTGAATGGAACTTAGTTAAGTTTTGAGAAATCCTATAAATAAGCGTTGATATGATTAAAGTAGTTTAAATAATGCAAAAAACTGTTCAAATGTTATTTATTAATACAAACCTAAATTTATACATTTCAACATTTTCTTTAAAAAGAGGAATTTTTAACTCAAATATACCAATTACTTCCAAGTGATCCCTTATGTTTTTTCCAGAAACCATTGATATTTTTGAAGTGCCACCATTTTGTACCACTGTGAAATACACTACTCCTTGTTTTCATCATTCACATTAATATTTATTATAATATATTTATATTATATATTTATATTAATTTAGATTATTTAAAATAATCTATAAATTGATGGGGCTAAACATTTGAAATCTGTTAATTGGACCGATTCAAACATAATCTATTCCAAAAAATATACAAAAACCGGACTTAATTGACTTATTGACGGAAATATTGACTTATTTAATATGAGGTGGAAAGCTATAAACATTTTTAACTAACTATTGCTAAATAGAAAAGAATATATGGAGAGAAAAGTGATAAACTAGCATGGGTAGAAAGTTTCTTATCACCGGTTGGAGGAAAACAAATACAGTATTTTTAAAATAAGCAATTGCAGTGAGGTGCTTGGACTTTAGCAAATTTCATACTGATAAGGCCAAAGTTGACAGGAGAGAGCATACAGGAAGTCTACATACAATTTATATGACATAATAATTATTTTAAATCAGCCACATTATACCTTTAATGTTACTTCATCAGAGTGAAACCTAAGTAGCACAAGCGGGACATATCATCAGTTGCAGTTTCTCTCCCAATCCACTAGCTTTGCCTTGTACACTTCAACACTTGTAGCATTTACATAAGTGTTGATTACTTACGAGATACATAATGTTATTTTAAAAGTAATAAATCCAATTATTTAAATAGAACTAGTTACCTATCCTAGGCTTTCAGACCCTCTCATGCCTCATCATCCCTTCAGCACGGACTCAGATTTGCTATTAGCTGATTAAACCTCCATTCCTTGTCCTCTCGTTCGACTTGTACACAATAATAACTACTGGTATAAAGCACTCATGCGACAATCACCATCCACCCTTAATGCATAACCGTAGATGTTCACAGCTGTAATGAACATATCCCTAATAATGTTGAGTGTATTGTGTATAACAATTAATTAAAACTTGTATTTAGAAGTATGTTTATACTTCACAGCTTAATTGAACCAGATAGAGGCCAAAATCATAGCTGATATAAATAGCTAAACCAGATGAAAAATTATCTTGCATATTAATTACGTATTACATAATATTCCACTGTTAATTTATTACACTGTTTACTTCAAAACAATAAGTTTCAATTTCCCAACCTCATTTCTCGGACTGTTTATGTTATCTAGATTATTTCCTTGATCTAAACGTTTGTTGTTTTAACAAGTTGCTTAAACTTTTGTTGTCGAAGATTTTGTAGCAGTTACATAAATGCCAGATAATGTCTTGGCCCCGAAAAAAATAAATAAGTGGATCATGGTGTTGTTAAACTATGTGTTGACATTTTATTACACTAAACAACATCACAACAATAAAATCCATTACTAAAACTTCAGGAATAAAAAAATATATAACAATAAATAGTTTATTTACACATCCATACAAATTTAGTAAATAATTAATTCCCATTGATATTTTAAGATTATCATAGCACATACGTGGCATGCTTCGAACAATGTAATATTTTAATCGTAAATCATTATAACAGTTCAAAAAAATATATTCTTCTTTTCATATACATTATTGAGTTTTATCATTAATCTATCATTATTTATTACATTTAAAAAATACTCTACTCTTTTATCTCACTAAGAGCTCCACAATTCACACAAATCTGAAATTAGATTCGTCGGCTATTAAAACTACACTGTTAAATCAATATTTAAATTGTAAATAGTTAAGGAAAGACAGTAGAAAAGTATAAAGTGCGGTGGTCTCAGTTTCAATTGCGATCGCCTGGGCAGATCAGCTGTCCGGTCAGCTGGTACAAAGGCATGTGTCCCTCATACTGCTCGTGATCCATTCATAGTAGCGATTCACTCTGGTGTAGACTCCAGGATAGCCTTCCCTGCCACAGCCCACGCCCCAGGATACTATACCTGGAGGCCGATGTACACGGTTAGGGTGATTATAATTGAAATGTTAACAGGAATCACTAAGATATGATAGGTTGTGAAATCATCCTCATAATTAGACCAGTTCGTTAATTAAGTGGCCAAATTTTGGTTCAGATCCTACGTAAAACTTGTATGTCATTCATTGCTGGGCTATTAATTAACAGTCCTGTCTAAGGAACGCATCAGCCTTAGTCAGTAACAAGACTACAATATCACGCCACAATCATCTTACACTCATTACTCATTTATTCATGGGCTACTGTTATGTAAAATACCTATATAGGTCACCACTTCAGAAAGGTAATAATAATTTATGAAATAAAATTCCAATTCCTCTTATTACTTTTTCTGAAATAGTGACCTATATGTGCAATGTGTTGTTATATAGGACGATGTAAACATTTTAATACATGTTACAATAACTTCAAATTAATCATTTGAATTGTATTATTAAAGTGAAAATGTAAATTCAAATAATACTTTTACTATGGTCGTGTAACATTTTTACTCTTTTCATTGGCTTTTATTAAATTTGTCGTTTAAATAATTAAGTAGTTGCAATTTTTAAACAAATTAAGTTTGAACAATGAATGATATTTAAGTCTCTAGTTTTGACTTATAGAAAAACAAAACTTCTAAGAACTTTTGTGAGTTAAGTATTTACTCATTAAAAATAAATTAATATAGATGGATAGTTTATTTATGAAGGTAACACACACGAAAATATCACAAAAACGATACATGTAAATAATTGAATAAGGTTGTGAGACCATTAGTCACAGATAAAAAACAAAGTGATTCAGTTGTTTATTAGGGTGTTTTCCCAATTTTTATTAGAGGAATCAGCTCTTGAACTATATCGTAAATAAATTTGGCAAATTGACTAGGTGCCGAACACCAAACATGTGGCAGAGATTTTAGGTTATGTAAGTCTTACGGGAACGAAAACTTTTACTTAGCTTATTGTGGTTGAATAATATGTTACTGAGTTGAGTAGTGATTGAGACTGGTTTGAGTAAAATAATGGACCAGTATTTGATACCGATGTCTGAAAGAAGAGTTACAATTAATTTACCTGCTATTGTGTATTTGTCTCCACCAGTGTCAACCAGTAGTGGACCGCCACTGTCGCCCTGGAACATTGTGGTATAAATCTCATTAGGTAAAGGTTTATCGAATCAATTCAAGTTTTTAGTGAAACCCTTTCGAGTTTCAGGGCAATTAATTCGGAAATTTTTCATTTTTCGTGCAAGGGTGGGAAAACCGCTTATGTTTTTGAGCTGAAATTTTTTGGAAAGTGGGTGAAAATTTGACCTTTTTCACGTAACCTATGTGAAATTTTGAAATAGCAAAAAAATTCGTATAGGGCCTACTAATGATTTTTAATGACGCGTTTTTTATCCGATAATCTTATAAAACATATCATTTTGGAGGTCTAAAAATGTTTAAAAATTAAAAAAAAAACAGAATTGTTATCTTGCAAACCTTACGAACAATCACATATGCGTAACGAATAAGCGACACGAACGCCGACCAAGCGGATTTAGTTTTCCTACCAGGTGGTTTGCACCACCTTTATATTTACCACAGCTGGAGCCCAGCTGTTCTACACGGGCATTGTTGGCGGGCCATTGTGGCGTCATCACTCACCGGTGATGAGCCAGTTTGCATAGCTAAAACAGCGCTACTGGAGCGGAATCAGACTAATGCTAGGCGGAGAGACCAGCGACAATGGGGTAGCCGTGGCCAGGATTACACGGACTCACTTATGGGATGAAACAGCCCTCGCGAGTCAGACATATACAGTATAGACGACTCGTATATAAAGTCGGTTAATTAGCCTGAATCAAATACGTCACTCTGGGTATAGTGTAGCCAACGATCTATACTACTGGATTGCGCTGTGCTATGCAAAACGAGCCAGATTCGCGGTCTGCTGTCTGAGTAAAGAAGGCACGCGAGGCCAAAAAGAGCGAATCTAACAGAGCGCTTGACCTCATTCTCACGCTTGTTTACAGCCCTGGAAATATATAACTCAATTGAAACTTATATATTTGTAATCTGCATAAAATTCCGAATGTAACAGTATCCATACAATATTTTTTAAATTTTTATTTGAGTTTGTAATAATTAATTAAACATAAAGTTATGAAAACGTGACATGAAAAAGTTAATAAGCGAGGAAGTTTTTTATATGTGAGTTTGGAACGAACTGTCAGCGGGAAAGTTTTAGATTGTGAGATGATCTAAAACTTTTACGTTTAAGGCAATCGGCTATCTCTTTTAGTTTTCCAGATAATCGATCATAAAGCGAGCGTTGAGTGCACAGTTCGTTGCGCGGGGCTTACTCGCTCCGTGATAGTCTGACCGTTGTCACGCACTTTCATTTTACAAGTAAATAATACTTTGTTCATAAGTGGTAAGATTTTTTATCTTTAAACTCGATTCTAGAATCAAATAATAGAAATTTAATTTCTCTCAGTAATAGAATAATATAATTTAAGAAAATATAAAAACATATTATATACTTAAGGAAAAATTTAGATCCAAAAACTGAAATTTGAAAACACATTAAAAAATCATCTAATAATATTAACTATTTACTTGTTATTTGTTGTTGGCTATTTTATTGATATGCCTAGGCTATGAACTAATGGTTAGAAACATGTCGGTATTGGAATAAAATAATTATTTTAAACCAAAAGCATGATAAAAATAATTTAAGCATGATAGAAATAACTATAGAAAAATTAATATATTTTGTAGCTGTAGTGCAAAGTACAAATGTCTCATGTAAGTTTAAATAAATTTCTATCATCAGTTTTACGGGTTAATTTTTTTCAGATTCCCTCATGGTAATTCCGAGCTGATAGAAAAATGGGTAGCTGCTATTAAACGGAAAATTTTTAAACTTTTTTAAATTTTAAATTAAATTAAATTAGTTTTAAATAATTTGTAATATTTTACAATTTAAATAATGAACTAATTTCAAACAAATACTCAGGTTTGCAAAATGCGTGAGTTAAAATAATTATTTATAACTTCATTACCATAAATCTAATATTTTGGGGGTTCAGGCCAGCTTTATTCTAAGATCTATTGTTACATGCATTTAAACTACTCATACCGGCATTTTTATCGGAAAAAACATAAATATACAATGTAGAGTAATGGTAGAATCCAGCAGTAGAAGTAAATAGTAATTATTTTCACGCTAACTTATCAGATCTACGACAGAAGTGACGCGTTTTATAATGGAGGTATACGAGCGTCGGCGGGACTGTACCTCCCGGAGTGGGGGAAGGCGCTCGGCCGGCCGGACCGCGTTTGTTATACGGAGAGCGCAATCCAGTAGTATAGATCGTTGAGTGTAGCGCAGTTAAAATATAAATAAGCATACCTAACAGGGCTTAAAAATTAAATTTACTTTACCAAAAAGTGTTGAAGTCAGGATGGACTGAATTTTTTAAGCAAATGTGTATAACACTGGTTGTGCAAGGAATACCTTTTTTTAAGAAAACACGTTAGTGGAACTTGTAGGCGTAAGATCGGTTAAAAATTTTCGAAGTTAACAATTATTTTGTTGATAATTCAAAATGGCGGATATGTGGTAAACAAAACACTTTGGAAAAAATTATTCTTCATTTTAAAATGTAAAAATATAAGAATGTATGGTAAGACTTAAAATTATTTTTTGTCTGTAGTGAATAAAAACAATAATTTTATATAAAAAATAATATATATCAGTTTTTGGTGTGTTTTTTTTTCTGTTAGCAATAACTTTGTAATGGTCCGATCGAGAAAAATGGGTAGCTGTATTAAATAAGTTCGTAAACCAGACAATGTCAATAATTATTTTTTTGTAAAAATCAGTTTTTTTGCGTTTTTCACATGTAGTTTTAAAAATATAATTTATATTTCACCATTGGAATCAGCTTAAAAATTACACATTTAAGTTCCTTAAAGTTTTTCTCTTTCAACGGTTACCGAGATATTAAAAAATCTAAACACATACGTTGTATTGTGGGACTCCAATGTTAATTTATGGAGGATAGGGAAAATTAATATTTCCATATAAATCAATATTTTAGATTAAACTTGGTATTTACCTTTATGTTTGATACCCACCCGTTTATGCTTAAAAATCAGTTTATGTGTCATGGCAGCAAACCTGCATACTCTTCCCATGTTAATCATATGGAGAATAGGCAAACTCCTTTATTTATGGACAGATGTTGATGAAACTTGGTAAATTGGTCAAAATGAAAATTAATTGTTTATGCTATAAATTTACACTTTCAGTGTTAAGCGGGAACTGAATTTTTCCCATGTGTAACTTATGAAGAATAGGTAAATAACAACTCTTTATTTATCGACAGATATGTTAAAACAAAAATTTTTGATTATACAATTGATTTGGAAATTCGCTGAGTACGCACTTTGGAAAAAATTATTCTTCATTTTTTCTTTATTTTGATCCGTAACTGGAACTCTTCTAACTGGCTTCGCTGTGGTATAGTAACAGCTGGAGTCTGCTCTCTATCTATACCTAATGAGACGCAACAACGTAGAAACAGCAATAATTCATCTACTTTCGGAGCACCTGCTTCTGTGGCCAGCGGTGCTTTCGCACGCGGCAGCAAATGCAAACAATGCAGAGGCGCTTACTGTTCTATGGTAATGCGAAACGGGCCAATAGGAAAACCGCTTGCAGAGACTGAGGAAATGCGGCTCGACCGTGACATGTGAATCGGCCGCACCTCGTAGCACGGAGCGTCAACTCAAGGTCATTGAGCGTGATCGAAGGCCCTCCCACTGGTGTACGTGAGAGTCTAAAATGTCAAACTCAGGTCTGCATGGAGATATCGTGCTTACAAAAAAAAACACAAAAAAGTGCCCCGCAGTGCTAAGGCGGTGTTGGCACCACCACCTCGCTGTTATGTTGCTGCCGCGTGGAAAAGCACACCTGGCCACCGGAGCAGATACTCCGAAATTGAATCACTCATTAATGTTTCGACGTTGTTACGTATCATCAGGTATAGATAGACAGCAGATTCCATCTGTCACTATACTACAGCGAACTCAATTAGAAGAGTTCCCGCTACGTCAAGCGTAGGAGAATGTATTGCCAGTAAAAATCTATGTGACTTACAACAAGTCCATCTGATTCTGACCAAAGAAAAGTTTATTTAGGAATATACAAACAAGTTAGTGGGATTTAAAACCTATGGCTTGGTTTACCTGGCAGGAGTCACCCATCCCTTTGCCGGCGCACACCATGTTGCTTGTTATCCTGGAGGGTCGGTACTTAAGGCTGCGGCACTCGGACAGGGAGAGTATCGGCACCGACACCTGCTGCTGGACCTGCGCTAGGGCTCCGCCCTCCGACGTGCGGCCCCAGCCCACCACCGTGCCCGTCTTGCCGCTCAGCTCTAGCTCTGTGACATACACCCTACATGTATCTTATACAGGTATACTTCACTGCTGCGACACTCGGACAGGGAGAGTATCGGCACCGACACCTGCTGCTGGACCTGCGCTAGGGCTCCGCCCTCCGACGTGCGGCCCCAGCCCACCACCGTGCCCGTCTTGCCGCTCAGCTCTAGCTCTGTGACATATACCCAGAAATAAGGAAAAAATTGTTTAGTAAACTCCATAAGAGGGGCATTAAGCGCTCTCAGACAACGTACTGTGCTTACTTGACAGACATATCTAAATTTCCCCTGTTACCATAGGTCCTAGACTAATAATTCAAAATACTAATTTGTTTAGTTTTTAAGCGAGTAATGGTGATAGTCAAATTATTTATTATCTTGTAAAATCATTGTTTGGGAAAATTGGAAATTGGTTAAACTACCTTTAAAAATAAATAAATACAAATATAGAATGATCTGGAGGAATAGCCAAAGTGCACTCGTGTACCGAATTTGTTAAAAATTTGATGATCAGTGTGGCCTCGCAGTTTGTACCAAGACTCAGACAGACAGACAGACTTATATACAGTCAGAAATCAGTCCAAAAAACCCATTTTTTTATTCAGGGAGCCTCAAAACGAATGAATCCTCTCTCAACTCAAATTCTAAAATATTGACGAATGCAATATTTTCTTCGTATATCGTATTTAAGGGGATCAATCAAAAAAGAGATTTAGGTGTTATCAGGATTTTTTCATTATATTTATAAGAGGGCTCAGCATTTGAAGTATTTCAGCAAGATACAATAATATTATGCACTTTGTAGAGGTTGATGCAATGTTATTTAGCAAAGCCCTCGTAAAGTGGGAAGGCTAAGACAACTATAGGCTATAGCTGTAGCAGATAGACTTTTTATTTGGATCCCAGTGGAAATGTTTTGAAGAAACGGTGTTAACCCTTGCATTGTTACTATATGACGACTACTGGCGTCTGGGATCGGAATTGACCGTTACACCTTAGGCTTATAAGGAGAGGACGCTACTTCTGCAAAATATTCTTCTATTTGATTTGATACTTCTACATGTATACTATATTACTACGACACTTCTATTGGGACTTTCATGTTCAAGCTAAGTAGATTTATAACCCATGTGAAGACCAAAAATGTTAACCGACTTCATTGAAAAAGAGTTTAAATAATAATTTCGTCAAAGTAGTACACTGGTTACATCGTTGTATGAGATTCATGAATGGAATGTTATAATATTATTGTCCAACTATATAAACGGTAATCTTAGTAACTAAAATAATACGAAAGTCTATTTCAACCCATTCTCATTCGTAATTGGCTTAAAATACCTACCTGGGTAGGTTGTCATTTCAAAAGATAATATAATGTTATTAAATTATTTTATTGAGTGCTCTTCTGCTGATTTTGTATTGAACGTGAGTTTGTTTGACATTCCGTGTCACTTTAAAACAGAGTCAACTATATCACTAGATCCGATTTCACTAGATCGTTTTAGACTCTAGTTTTGTTTTTTCTAATAAATGTTGTATACCAAATCACCAACTTAAAGAAATACCGTAATTGCTAACATTTTTAGTGTATCTAGTTATAGATAGTAATCCCTAAAGTGAGAAGTGGTTATCTTCTCAGATAATGTTCACCTTAAAATACACACGTAGGTGACTAAATTATTAAGAATATGAAAAAAGGAACACGTCAGGGTACCATTTCAACCCTACAACTGGTCTGTGTAATCCGAATGAGAGCACAATCCTGAGGTAGTTCAAGTATGCACTCACAGGTGGCAGCACGTCTGACAAAGACGACGATGAAGACTAAGAAGTTCACACAATTGTTGACAGATGCCACTAGCTGCCTGCAACGTAACGATGTTTGACCGTCGCAACCAGTTGTTGGGTAAAATAAATCTTTGTATGTTTTAAATTTATGTACATAGTTGGAAACTGTAACCTTCTTGTTTTAATTTTAAAATCTTTGAAAACTAACGTGCTATGAATATTTGTTGCAATGGGAGATCCAGGGAGACAATTTGGGAGGTACCCCAGGGGGCTATGGAATATCCCAGGAAGAGGGGAGTTCTGGGGTAAACTTTTTGAATTCGCATGCCCTTAGAAGTGGGGTTTGAAGCATCTAACAAACTAAATAGCAAAGTTCAGCTACATGTAATTATTGCAAACTATTCAAGTTTCAAATTATTTTTATAGATAAGTAAGCCATTAATTAGTTATTTTTATAGAGTTCCTAAATTGACATAGAACTAAATAAAGCCATTTTATTCTAGGCCTAATAGTCAAATTAGAACTTTATTGGTACAGTAATTTTAAATTCTTTTTCTAAGACTTCACCAAAAACTGATTTCAAAAAAGTATAAGTAAATTATTTAAACTTTTATTCATTAATTATGTTGATAACATATTGGAATAATTGAACTTTATTTCAAAACTGCAACATCAGTTAGTATCAGCAGGCCTTCACTCATAAATAGATTGTTTAGGTACAAATAACCTTTTTGCTTTGGTTTTATCGGTGGATTTTCCCTTTCCCTCCGTGTGGATCCGCCACTGATCTGTTATGAAGAAAATAACAGTGACAAACCTTTCGAGGGCAGACAGACAGGGCGGATGTTCTTGGTGTAGTTAACAGGCTTACGGAGTCGCAGTAGTGCAATGTCGTGGTTGTAGGAGTTGACGTCGAAGTTGCGATGTCTGACGACGCTGGAGACCATCCGCATCTTGGCGGGGGCGTCAGAGGTGGAGGTCATGTCGTAGTCGCCCAGGATCACGCGGATCTTGGTCCTCTTCAAGCTGGATCGACAAGACTGAATAAGTGGCAGTTAGCTGAGGGAGTAGAGTACTGGAGGCCGACCACCCAATAACCTGAGTTAGATTCCGGGCCATGAAAAAATTTAAATTTGTAACTCATTTAAAGACAGCCACCATACTTTGGAAGGCACGTTAAGCTGTTGGTTATGACTGTTGGTAGTCGATAGGTCAGGTCAGAGGCACTTTGACACTTAACCTTGGTCAAAAGGTTACACGAACCTTACGTTTACTTTTTTCATAGTATGCCTCCTGGATTGATTATTGACTATAATAAATAGATAAGTTACTAACCCGATGCCAATCAATCCTTAAATAGTTTATGTGGATTACTATTGTTTCGGTACTATAGCCCCATTTAAAAACCTTTAGTCAAACAAAATTCTAATGGAAACCCTTTTTCCATTGAATTACATGAAAAAAATGATTCCATCAAAATTTGACAGAAGAAAATGCTGAACAAACTTTTGTTTGATAAAATGATTTGAAAATGGAGGCTATAGCCCCGAAACTATAGTAAACATATAGTATAAAACTAGCAGTAAGCCCATCCTTTGTACGGGTTGTAGGATTCAATTTGAGGAAGAAAGATCATCATACCAAAATGTAAACCTGAAATCCTAAGCAAATCAGTACAAAGAAAATAAACGAATACCCAGCTTTATTATTTAGCATTACTTTACAATTAAATAGATTAGGTTTAAATCAATGACCAAAATAAATGAACTAATATTGATTCAACAGCTGTTTATTTTTATTTCTATTAAATCTTTAAACTACAAAGACAGCTGATTATTGTCAGTAGGCTATTCATTTAAAACTGAAGTAAAATGTGACCAGTATCGCGTATAAAGTGGGTTTTTAAATGCTCGTTATTTACTTTTCAAGGGTCGCCGGACATTTTTAAGCCTTTAAAAACCTTCTCTGGAATGTAGAGAATGTATGAAATAAGTTTCACTGTTATCGGTTCTCCCGTTTCTTCGGAGAAGACGGCGCAAAATGTCTCCTGGAGCGTCACAGACAAACAGACAAAAATTGAGATAAGACCGGTTTCGGCTTCTCTAATGCACGAAAAATAAAAATAACTAAAAAATGAATAATTCTGAGCAATGTACAGACAAAACTCTAATTTTATTTATATAGATATTCTGTATACTATATAAAATATTCCAGGATTGATTGAAGACACGTTAATAGCCTATCTATCCGTAATAGTTTTTCTAGGTAGTTTTCTACCTTTTTATTGAGTAGACAGCTCAAGCACCTGTGTGTTCCTTGTATACAAAAAAGTTTGATTGGAGCAAGGCGTCTAAGTTCACAACTCTTATTAATTGAGATATTTATTTATCAAATAACCTATTGTTTTTATGTGGTAGTTTTTTTAGGAAGAATCCGATTTCCTAAGCCAAAGAAACATACTACAAACAATCACTGGCAAATGAATAAGCGGGTATTTGTAAAGAACAACGTAAAGATCAAACAACAACATAATGTCTATAACATGTGTCATGCAAATCTATTACACTCATCACATTCACGTACTGCCCCTTATATTCACCTAATACCCAACAAGGAAGGGTTGGTGACTCAATGAATAAGAATTTATTTTTCTAAAAGTCTCATATGTGGGATCGACGGGTCCTTTTCAATTAGACGAACACCTCCTGTATAACTAGGTCTTTACAAAATCAGTTTTAGGTAATAAATAGTTATTTAATGAATTTACGGTAAAAATTTAACATGATCTTTATCCTAGACTTAGCAGCCAGCTGGAGAAATGGACAGGAGACTGTGTATGCAAGAATTAATATTGATATAGTTTTTTGTATAGGCCTACTCTGTTTTTCCTGAGACTTTATACCAAAGAATAAAGCTCTAGAGTTGTCAGAAAATTCATTTAGATGACCAAATTGAGATAAAGGACAATTAGGTGGTGTTGGTAATAAAATAGCTCATTGATAAATTGTAATAAATAGTAATAGTTATGAACAGAAACTATTACTATTATTGCCTTTCATTAATGGTGGCCGACACAGGTAGTATTTTAATCCAAGTACAAATGAAAAATAAGTGTAAGATGATTGTGGCGCAATCTTGTAGTCTTGTAATTTACTAAGCTGAAACATTAATTAGACAGGACTGTTAACTAATAGCCAAACAGCCAGAACTATCTAAGATACATACAGTTTAATGTGGAATCCTAACTACAATTTCAATTTCACTTCTGAATTACGAACTGGTATAATTACGAGGATGGTCTTTGCGGATGAACACAGTAGGTATTTAATCGGACGTTATCCACAGCTGGGAATATCTCATCCACCGGCCCTAGCTTATAACTATCCACAATTCGTAAATTCCAAATTGCTAGATTAAAGGACACGCATCCAGTCCCTGTCTACTTACTTGCGGACGCAGTGAGCTGCAGTGAGGACGTAGTCATTGTTGAGGAGCGAGCCCCCGCAGTGGAACTGCCCGTTGTAGAGCAGCCTCGCCACCCAAGGGTAGCGGTTGATCCCTGTAGGCACTCCTCCCACGATACGCTGCTCCTGGTTGCTGACTCCACATTCTACAATCAGCATCACAAGTTTATATTGGTATCAATGCGGCAGTCAATGATTGAACTGATAACTGGCCTACCACCCAAAAGACCCGGGTTCGATTTCCAGTCATGACACATGAAATTTGATTTCTCTGACTGCCACCGTGTTTCGGAAGTAACGTTATGCCTTTGGCTACATAAGTAGTCATTAGTTGTAAGAGAAACTAGAATTAGTATCAATATATTTGGTGTATTTCTTAAAACCCGTGTTTTGTTCTACAATTCTATCAAAGAAATAACAATTTTATTGCCCTTAAACCATTAAAGTAATACATATAAAGTATGTACATTTTTACATCATTACATTCACTATCTATCAATATATTCCTCTTATATAAAATACGTATTAATGTTACAACAGGTTATAACAGTGGAATATTTTTTTGTAAATAAAATTCTGATATGTAATAAAATGGGTTATTTACTAGGCAAGTGTACAGTTTCATTCAATTGATAGGCAACTTAGACCTGAAGGTAGTTGAGTGAAAATATCAAAACTAACACTTCGTAGCTGTTGCATGACTATGAAATGGAACATCTACATCTTTATTTAAGGTATGACAGGATAAATTATTTTTTTGCATATAGAAAAAAATTATAAACATAACAATTAACCAGACAACCTAGCTTGAAAAAATGTCCTTTACAATGGTATAATTACTGGGAATCGATCATTAGCCTATTTCCTTATAGGAATACGTTACACTTGAGCACTACTCCCCCCAAGTAATATACCATATAAAATTATGATTTAAAACATGCAAAGTATGCAGATTTCAAAAAATTATCTGGAACACTCTCATCTGGTCGTTCGCTCTCCTTATCCGAATTATCTATTTTAACATACCTGCACTTAAATACATCTGGCTGTAAACATTATATAGGAAACACTCTTTTTGTGGCACATTAAAACATCCTTTATCACAAACTTACTTAACATGTGATGATGTATCACACTTTTTAGTCTTCTCACACTTCATTAATCTATTAAAGCCATAGAAGAGAGTGCGGGAGTTCAAATCCCTCCAATCTCCTTTCCGTTAATGCCACAATCCTCAGGGTTTAGCCCGGGCTGTGTTGGCTTAGGCAGCCATGGAACGGGTAAGGTGGCATAGTAGGAAAACCTACTATTGGCTGAAAATAGCTCGTAAGTAAACATAGGCTTTTCACGAGCACCACGATTGCTAATCCAGTTTCCGATGAAAAACTGGGTTAGTCGATAAACTGCAATGATTCGTTTTGCAGCCAGTGATTGCACCACTAAATATTCATTCGTTGTAATTCGGGACATATTGATATCTACGCATATAAAACAACTTCAAAAATTGAAAATTCATTTTAATTGTATGGAGTTGATTGTACTTCGGTTTAAATTACGAAACATAAACAACACAACATTATAGTCAAATGAACTATATATTTAAAGTAAACTAAACCTTATTATTAAACATAACAATACACTCTTCCAAGCCTCATATACATCGAGGTAAGAGTTAACCGAGGGTGTGTGGACACCCTTATTTGTCTTGGCATTCTTCGTACATCCTCTCAAAATAGGTAAGACATTCTCAGGTCAGTTTTTTAAATGCACTCACAGTTTGTCTCCCAATTTACAAAAATCACGGAATGCTGTATGACTTTGTCTAGGATTGAACCTGTAACTTCAAGAATGTGATGTGATCACGCTATCTTCTCACGTAAACATTTTCAAAGACTTTATTTTTCACTTAAAATAGCTCGGGTTTTAAAGAAATTATGAATAAGTAAATATTGATCTACATTTATTGATATTCTTTGCTGCTTGTATCTACATTGGAAGTATTTTAATAGGTCAATTAGTGTTATTGACCAAACACCTTTTGGAAACAAGTCATCCTGGGACTGGATGAAGAGCAGTGCTTCTGTCAGTTCATGCTAATGCAGTGATTACAAAGGTATTTTACGAGTCTTCTTAGAATGAAATGGTCTGTTACCTATTACCCTTCTCAACCGGCAACCTACCTAGGTAGGTTTTATAAGCTTTTTTTAAATGAGAAATGAATGCAAGATGATTTTGGTGCGGTATTGTACTTTTGTTACTGACTTAGGCTGTAATGTTCATTAGACAGTCCCAGTTTATTAACTGACCTTGTGTTTAGAATATTGGGAATGATCTGATCGTGGTGTCTCAGAATCTTCATATAGCTTAAGAAAAGTAGCAAAATAAAATAATTTATCAACTTTAAGTTTAATCATGACATTTTTTATTTAAGAATAACAGAATAAAAAACGTCATTAGTTATTCTTGGAAAAATCGACAATCCCATTTTTTCTATATCTACATCTCCACACAGTTTTTACTTTCTCCCTTTATACATAGTATATGGATAAAGTATTGTTTTCGTCAAAATTTGAGAATTTGAGTTGAACGGATATATCCGTTTTGGGATCCTCTGAATCCAATTGTGTGTGTGTGTGTATCTGGATGTGTGTGCGTGTGTGTGTGTGTGTGTGTGTGTGTGTGTGTGTGTGTGTGTGTGCGTGTCTGTCTGTGTGAGTGTCTGGATGTGTACAGAGTCACAGCCTACCCCGTTGGTCCAATTTAGATGAAATTAGGCATGTGTGTACTGTATATATTCACCGTATCGCCAGTTGTTTTTTCATTTTTTAAACTTTTAACGGTAGTTCGTCCCTAAAAACCCTTAAAAAGTGAAAATCCAAATTTCTCGAAAACGGCTCTAACAATAATTTTGATTGAAATTTGATAGTTTATAGCGCACAGAGTACTGAGAAAACAATAAAAGCAACGGAAACCTTGACTATCAGCATTGTAACCAGCTTAAAAACTAAACCAATTAGTATTTTAAATTATCTGTCTACGAAACGGTTCCAGAGAAAAGTTAAATTTACTGTACATGATATTCCAATGTTATTCTTTTGGAGGATATTAAAAATCTATTTCTTCCTTATTTTCCAACCGTTTTCAATGAAACTTGGTATGAAGCGTGAGGTCAAATGACCCAACAAAACCAACTCAAAAAGCTTGGTATTACCGGTGGTGGGAGGGGTGGGGGTCCCACCCATAAGATTCTAACAAAGAATTTAACTTTGTTTCTCTTGTTGTTAGTTTCAGAAATTGGATGATTATTTTTGAAACAATAAATTATTAAATGATATTTAGATAAACTTTAAAGAATATGATAGTTTTTTTACAGATTATCTGATTTTAAATTTACTTAAGGGAGAAAGCATGTGTCAGTCCATTGATACCATTTATTTTTCATTAAATTACCTTCTAAACTGGTCTACGTATCCAAGTATATTAAGCCAAATTATGAATGAGAAATGAGTGAAAGGTGGTTGAGGCAAGATCTAGTCTTGTTACTGACTAAGGCTGACATGACATGACCTGCCTAACGGTCAAAGCCAACCTACAGTTGCCCTACGTCCTCTGTACCATAGCAATAGACCTCTTATGTATAAACCATAGTCGTAATGCGATCTAGATTTAATTTTTGGATAAGCAAGGTTTTTAGTGTGTCTAGTGCAGGTGTTGAGGGGTGGTGATTTGTTTTTTTGCGGTCGATCACAATCCGTACCTCTACGTTTCCCTCTCATCCCCATCCTCCCAGCATCCCCCATCTCATCTCTCCCCAAGTCTCTCTCTAACCTCGCACTCTTCTCTCTTTTGTTAAAATTTTTTTTAAGTCGGACGATTATAGAAGTTCTCGTTAACTATGTTCTCGCATGTAACTTTTAATAATGACGCTACGAGCTCTAAAGCTCTATTTAAAACATAAATGGAATATTTACATTACGAGGGTCAATGCTAATCACGTAAAAAATAATATCCACATAATTACATCTTTACGTAAAGGTAATCTCTATGAAATTTTATTTCATATTTATTATATTAAATATTTTTTTAATATAACTAATCATCTCATACATATATTACGTGAGGGTCCACAACACTAGTCTATGAATGTGCGTCAAACCATGTCATGACGTTATTTTTCGACGAAGATGAAAAATAACGAAATTAAAGAATAAAAATGCCTCAAAATGATTGTTACTTTCTCCCACTTATACAATATTGTATGTAGAAAATATAGTTTTTGTTGCCTTGGTGTCCATTAAAAAGTAGTTTTCTAATTAGGTTTTCTGGTAAAAAGTGTATAAAATAATTTGACCATCACCAATAAAACCAGCTTAAAGATTTGAACAAATCGGTATCTTGAATTATTAGTCTTCGACTAATGGTTTCAGAGAAAAATTTTATTTAATTAATTGAATTTACTGATCGTGGTCAACGCATCATGTTGCTGCGAACAATAAATATTGTTATTATCTTATTGAGTGGGGGGAGGTATTAGTTAAAAAATTTAAAACATAATAAACCTGTAGTAAGAGGGTATCTGAAACAAATTATATGAGTATTTTTGAACGTTAGATTTTTTATGTTATTGTAAGTAGTCTAATGATATCTGATAGTGTTTATTTTTTATTGATAATAATACAAAATGTTGTGAACCTCTGAAGTTAACCGAACATCAGTCATATACTACTATTGTACTTCAGTCACCTACTATAACTTTTATCAAAAATATAAATATCAAACCGATTATAGAATTTCATGGGCTTTACTTTGACGTCTAATTTTTAATGTCGGTTGACAAAATCCCTTATTACGCTTCTAAGAGCAAACGCGTTCCGATAGCAACGCCTCCCGGCCAACACAGTGCATGATAATACGTCGCCGCTAGAGTCGCAGGCCCAATCAAAAATTCACTTTCAACTCCTCTTAAGTCAATTTGACAAATTGATTATTAGGTGCGTAACCCATATAAATGTTGAAAGAAATAATTAGACTAACATAGTTAGAGTTGAATAGTGCAAAACCATATTTGCAATCTAAAATCTAGGGGTAACGAGCAGATCCAGTAACTTAAATTTGTCTGGTTCAAATCTAGTAGAGGTTGACTCCTTCCATATTATGAGTGTTCTGTCTTCTATCCTCTGCCTAGCATCCGTGGCCAACGCTCCCCTGGGGAGGGTTCCCACACATTTCATAACCGTGAGAGCCAAATTGTTTACAAGTTTCACAAGTCGGATAATGAACACAACACAAAGGTTATTTGGATAGCCAAGCCGCCCCCGCATTAATCCCAAAACTAATATCTAGTAGGACCGCAGGACACGGAGTGGCGAGGGCCTCATATTAGAATGTACGATTGACCATAGCACCATAGTAATATCACTGGGGAGCAGAGTAAATCATCACGCATGACTGGGCCACTTCAAACGCGCCGGAACATCGTCATACTCCAGAGCGGCAGTGTAGACACTCGGCAAATCGATGAATTTGTGTTACTCTACCCTAGCTGTCCGACTGGGTGTGGTAGTTACAGTGGAACATGTTACGTAATGTAATCAAGAATCTTTATTAACATTATTGCCTTTCTGAAATCGCGATCAGCCGAGGTTGGTATTTCCTGAATATTTCAAGCCAAGTATGAATGAGAAATGAGTGTAAGATGATTGTAACACGATCTTGTAGTCCTGTTACTGACTAAGGCTGATATGTTCCTTAGACGGGACTGTTAATTAATAGCCCAATAGAAATGGTATGAAAGGATCCTGTTTAACGTGGGATCGGGGCAATGATCAGAACCACAATTTTGGCATGGACATGTCTTAGCTCGGGTGGGGGGTATTGGCAATCCATCACAATACAAATCTGAAATGTCTTATGGATAGTGACGTTATATGGTTATACGGACAGCTGTTTCGAAGAATTAAAAACATTCTCATTAGATAGATCCATGTTATAACCTATTTCTCACAGGGAAGTAAATACAATAATCTCTTATGAATTACGAACTGGTTTAGTTATGAGGATGGTATTTGCGGATGAACGTAGTATTTAGTAGTGCAGACGGTTATCTACACTAGAGAATATCGCATCTACCGACTATCGCTCACAGCTATCTTCAGTTCGTGCCCTGCAAATAGCTGGATTACAGGAGACGTCACCACCTAGTCAATCTTTCTTCCACAGTAACTGAAATATCCAGCAAGACGGTGGCCTCAATACCTCGGTTTCCTCTTGTCCCTGTACTCTCCTTAATTCATTGGGAGCTTTGTAGCTTACTAGTTCCTTTAGGAGAGATTCTCAGGAGGAATTAAGAGGAATGGTTTGTGTCTGTAGGATCAGAAGATCTCCTACTAAACGAAACATGGTGGGCTTCCTGAGGTAGTCAACTGTCCTCTTGCGGACGAGACGCACCATATGCACCAGTTCAAAGCAAGGGGGCTTTGTCTGAAATGGTGCATATTTGGGAGACCTGGAGATCTGGTAACCTCCTTAGTCCAAACCCGTACTCCCTTAATTTCATCGGTTGGAACCACTTAAGATGACACACTCTTTAGGATTTGGGTTCTCAATTGTCTTCAATTTAATATATTTTCGTTACAACTATTATAGACATTAAAATCTTGACGAAAAAACGTGACGTAAAGCACCTTATATTTTGTACCAATGGAAACATTTTTTGTTCTAAATTCTACCAACGCAACGTAAAAACAGGATATCTTTTTTGTTGTATACATATATTTGAGCTATTTTTTCGTACAAGCTAAACCTTTATCTATTTTCGTATAAGTAAAGTTTGTGTATTTAATGGCTTCCACATAGCTTACTCCATGTATTTTTAACAGACTCTAGTAGACCTAATTGTTGTGTTAAACTTTAAATTAAAATGCACTTAGAAGCAATAATAATGCTCACTCAAACACGATATTGTGGTATTAGTAGTGGTGGCAGAACCAAGAAAATACTTTTGTCGTGGTTTGGTGTTTAATTAACAATCGGAAATATAAGTAGTTTTTTCAGTATCAAAATGTTACTCAATTTCCTCGAATCAAAGATATCAATTGGAAGTTGACCTAAATAAGATTAAGGTCTTGTTATTCATTTAATCATTATCAACAATTTATAGTTATAATAAAATTTACAACATCTACCATAACAATTTTTACATTAAAAAGCGTGGGGTTTCAAAAGGAATAGAGATTCTTACCTCAGTAAATCTCTAAAGAGCATTTGGCATATTACAGTATTACATATATCAGTAAATATAATATTGTGAAATGTAGCGAAAATCCACGGCAGGTGTTATTGCATTCTACAAAGAGTAATAACTCATACGTATATGTTATAACTTCCACGATCTTCCTACTAACCGTAACAAATTACATTACCTGCATTTATAAGTTACCAGACCTATAGAAATGCAGGTAAATAATCTGTTTGATTAAATTATAGTTTTGTTTGTACATTGCTCAGTATTATTATATTTTTTAATTATTTTTATGTTTTTAGGCCTACCGCAGAAAATCTGAAATGGTTCTTAACTCAATTTCAATAAGTAATGAGGTCTCAAAAGCCCAGCAGTATTAGACGTTCTTATTTTACAGAAAATGTGGTCTATAAAGTGTGATTAAATAGAAAGATTTTTATTTTTAACCTGTTTTAAAATTAATTATACTCTATTAAATTATTATCTTAATGTATAACTAATTAGGGTCTAATAATGATACCTTTTTTAATTTAATCTAGTTTATATAATTGTAATTTAATGTTAAATATTGAGCTAAGAATGATATATTTTTTTGTATCTAATTTTTAGTTTTAAAGTTTATATTTTATTATGATAATTAGTATCTTGCTTCTTAACGTAGTATCATACAAAGGATAGGTTCATTATTAAAACTCGTTATACGTTAAAATATGACTTTTATATACAGTATACTCGTATTTTGGAATAGGATTGAAATAAATGGTGAATGTAATCAAACTAATGTTTATTTTAATTTGACAGCAGTTGGTTATTTCTTACAATCAAATCACATTTTTATTGATCACATGCTCTGTAAACTATGACAAAATATGTCTAATATTGCTTAAAAATGGGTGACTGAGAGCATATTATTAGTTATTTTCACAGGGTCAGTTCAAAGTAAACAAACCCCTATCCATGGAGTAAGAATAATGAATAACTGTGGGTGCTTTCTTTTTTACGGGAAAGAGTGAGGTTTAGTGTAAGCTATGTCTGTCTGTCTATCAATTTATGCAGACAAAAATTGAGATAAGATCCTTTTCGGCTTTACTGGGGTATAAAGCGTCAAAATAACAAAAGTCATCATGGTGAATAGTCAAAATTATCGTGTTCTAAGCTATGTACAGACCAAACTCTAATTTTATTGACATATGTTTTTGTGCAGAGTGGTGGGAATAAAATTTATCGCGCAAAACTAAAAATACACAAGAGGAGGAAGCAATCGGTCCGTCGTTGTCTGTCCCATCCCGCTGGTTTATCTATATGTAAACATAGGCTTTTACTGGATGCAGCGCCGGCCAATCAAAAACTGGGTTAATCGAATGAACGGCAATACAGCAGCTTAGAGCCTGTGATTGTTGCACTAAATATTCATATAGTCCAGTAATGGAGCAGGTGTTAGGCCCGTCTCGGCCGCCGATTGAAACTAAGCATTAGGCGAGTATACAATTTCATGATGGAATGTTTTAGTTTATATCTTTTATGTATTTTTTCAGAAATAAAATTTTAAAATTGTAATTTTCATGAATTAAAACAATTATTAAAATAAAACCTGGTCTGTACGAAACGTACCTACAAAACTGTATCATTTTTTGACTAAAAATAAGCCTGGGACTAAAAGGGCTGTTAACCCTTACCGAGTGGTGGCCACCACGTGCGGCTGCACTCTCTGCAAAAAAATATTTTGGTTGGCGTCAATTAATAGATTATGAAATTTATATGTTTTTCCACTACCATCTGATGTTTAAAGTAGATTATATGAACTTTTTTCAAACTAATTATTTTTACATTTTTTACAGCCATATTTGAGCCGCCTAGTTTCAAAACCAGATAAGTGACTTGAGGTATTTTTATCAGGAAGTAGAAAAACCAAATTAAACATATTTCTCGTTATTTTTTCTACAATTTTTTTTGTTCAGGTAACATACATATTTATCTTTTTAAGATACAAAACCTCTACATAAATTTAAGTAACAAATCTTAAATGGGTTTCCCCAAAAAAAAACTTTTTTGTTAAATGAAATTTAATGTAGTCAAATGTTTTTTGTTAAAATGCAGCTTACCTCTGACATCATTCTGCTTTTGAAACTAATTTGTTGGACAATTTTAAAATACCTAAATGACGTTTTAATTTTTTGATGTATCTGTACATAAAACCCTAGTAAACTCCAGATTGAGTTTCTTAAATATACGGCAAACGCTCGGTAAGGGTTCAAATAAAAAATATTTTGATTCTTCTAGGTTCAACAAACCAGGCAACATAAAAAGGAGACATGTATTTTGCAATGTTTATATACTGTAATCTTTCAGGTGAATCAACGGTATATTGTTATTGGGATTGCGCCATAAGGTAAAAATTGATCAGTCTCCTGTCAATTTGGTGTAATTAAAATGGTTCTTTGCAGACAAATTACTTTTGTGTATGCAAAATAAAAAATAGTAATAGATTAGATTAGATTACCATTTGAAATGGCGTAGGTAGGTATTTTAAGCCAAGTATGAATGAGAAATGATTGTGGCGCGATATTTTAGTCTTGTTACTGACTAAGGCTGACATTTTCCTTAGACAGGACTGTTAATTAATAGCCCAACAGCCGATGGCAACTAAGGGACCTACAGTGTAACGTGGAATCCGAACCACGGCCTCTGAATTACGAACTGGTCTAATTGTGAGGATGGTATTTGCGGATTAACGTATTATTCAATAGTGCGGACGTTAATCCACACAAGAGAACACTACACCCACCGACCATCGCTCATAACTATCCACAGTTCGTGACCTCCAAGTAGCTGGATTACAGGACGTCGCCACCGTCCCAGTCTTGTTTTATATTATAAGTATTATATTAAGTATCCCAGTATTGTTATACAATAATAATTGTATAACAATGTTTAAATTTTGTCTTATAGAAAATATGTATGTAAACGTTATCACAGACCGCTAAAGATAATGAAACCATGCACAGGTGGTATCTATTCATCTCTTCATATAAGACCAGCAAATAGATTATTTTAAAAAGACACATAACTTGATTTGTAATTTTTATCATTGTAGTACTTTTCAATTTGCTACAAATAATGAGCTGCTGCCGTATAAGTGTTACTATTCTCAGATATAATCACTGAACTGGCTTATTGGGTCACGCATAGATGGTGGTACACCTCCGATACAGATACAATAGGCCACGCGAGGAATGTTTTGAGATGTATTTCAACCTGACGCCATGAAAAAACATCATTAACAACATACCACAACGCTAATCAACAAACGTCCAAACATTCCTATGTTGTAGGAAAAAATTAAAAGATCTCCCTCACAATAGGCAATTTAATAATTATTATACATTAAAAACGGTATCAGTTTTTTCTGTATCCTGTTTTTCCAAGTACCTCTTTGAGTTGGATGAATATTTGCAAGCGGTAATTTTTAAGATAGTGGCGTGCTCAATTAATTACCTCACCTTGGGCCGCCTAGGTTTAGGCCTACTGTAGACAAACAGTAGCCTACACAAATAGTTCGATGTATAGGCGTATCAAACAATATTAGGGGTTAACTGGTAGAAACGAAGTTAGACAATGAAATATTGATTGCCAAGCACGGCACTAGCAGCAATAAGGTACATCACTGCTCACAAAGATTCGGAGATCAACTCCCAAGGAGATTGAGGGTCATTACAACACAGAGCTAGACCAATTGGTAATTCAGAGGCCGTGGTTTGGATTCCAGGAATAAATTTAAATAACACAGAATGATGTTACACTCGAATAGTTTTAACATTTTCAACCAACTTAAAATCATAGATACTATACTCACTGGTACTATCCTCATTATAATACCAGTGTATTTCAGAGGCAAAATTATGGTTCGGATCCCACGTTAAACCGTAGGTCCCTTAGTTGCCATCGGATGTTGGGCTATTAATTAACAGTTCTTTCTAAGGAACATGTCAGGCTTAGTCAGTAACAAAACTACAAGATCGTGCCACAATCATCTTACACTCAATCCCCATTCATACTTGGCTTAAATACCTACCTGGGTAGGTTGCCATTTCAATAATCTAATCTATCAGCAACTCACAAAGTTAATTTAACGTGGTGCGATTGAAAAATCTATTATTTAAAAACAAAATTTGAACGTTTATTTGTTGATTGTAACATAGATATGCTTTGGCATAGCTTATTTATTTTTTCTAGATACAGGGTGATTAATTCGAAAATTTGGCTTTTTTCATGTAAGGAGTGTGGGAAAACTACATATGCTTTTGAGCTAAAATTTTAGCAACGTTGATGAAATAACAGATCTTTTACACGTAATCTATGTGAAGTTTTCAAATACAAAAGTTCGTATATTACAGAAAAATATTTTATAAAGCCACATTTTTTTATCCGCTAATCTTATATAATATGTCATTTTGTAGGTCTAAAAATGTCCAAAAACAGAAATATTATCTTAAACTGGTCACTCAGGAAGCCTGCATGAAAAAAAATCAAATATGCGTAACGAATAAGCGACACTGGCGCTGACTTAGCGGATTTCAGTTTCCCCAACACCACTGATTAATGTGTTTTTTCCCCAGAAAAGATACTAAAAATATGCATTTGTCTATACTTATTTCACGGAAATACGGAAGGTTCCTGAATGTCAATCTACGCAAAATAATTACTGTATTAGGATTAGAATACACCACAGGTTGCTTATTACCGAAGTGGTTTCGATGAATAATATACTGAATAATTAATAATTTAAGTATATGTAGTTACTGAGCTACTTTGTGCTACTTTCCTAGAAACTTACGAACAATTTCTACATCTTACATAAATTGAAATCGCAATTGGATCGCTTGTTGGCGTTAAACAAGGAAACTCAATCAATCATGATTCAATGATGAAACTTCATTGAAAGAATTCATTCGATGAATATTAATATGTATCTACGAGTAACGTTGAATATGAATATTGAAATTGAAATTACACGCTATTAATAAATTATATTCAATAGCCTATAATTTTAAGATGGGTTTTTAACATGGCTTTTCTACCCTTGTTCTGCCCAGCAGCACTTAGTGTCAAATTATAGCTCTCACCTAGGAAAACTAGAATATGATCCCCTTGACGTCCACAAAATGACCTATAGGTATGTTTGCGAGTTATTATATTGTAAGCTTCTATGCGGAGTTAAGTTGGTTATTAATAGTATGATACAGGCCATTTTGCTGAGGTCATAGATCAGGAAGATCATATTTGGGTTGTCCTATATTTAGTTATTTGTTTTTTTTGGTGTGAGGGCTTTAATTTGACACGTAAACTCCAACACCAAGAAGTCCTTTTTCAGAAGAGCATCTTTTTAACCACCCACACAAACTATAAAACGATGCGTAATACGGATCAAGCAAGGATAGTCGATAGTCAATAAGTCGACTCAGTTCGAGGTGGACTATGTACTGATAAAACTGATTGGCAACTCTGGTATCCGAATCACGGACATCGCAGACTTTGACTTTGACCCTGTCCCGATACCAGATGGGCCGCTGACTCTTCATGTACTGTTTTATCTAGGTGATGTTAAGGTCATAATGTATATGTATATGACAACGTGAACTAGCTCAAAGTAGTCCCTAGCAGCAACAAATAAGTGAAAATAAGGGAGGCGAGGTCAATAAGGGAGTTGGTTGTTACAGGAATACCGACGAAATAATAATCTGAATAACATGAAACCCCAAGATAAATGGTTTTAGCTTAACGTTTAAAAAAGAGAGTAAGTTTACAAATACTGTAAAATATCCTTCCTACTTAATAATGTTTCCGGAAACTTTTTAAACTACGGGAACCGAACCAGGGCTATCACTGTCTAAGGATCGAAGAATATCATTTTACCATCTCAGCCACTGAATCCCTTAGCGAATTAAGTCCCTGGAACTGCCGATCGGTCACTTTGTGGCCGATGCTTGTCTTTTGATACTGCCATCAGCCATAATATGACCGATCAAGTATTTTTACTTTCTCGCCTTAAACATAGTATACGGAGAAAGTATTGTTTTCGTCATTCGAATTTGAGTTTAGAGTGGATATATCCTTTTTTAGGCTACCTTAATCAAAAAGTGTTTTTTTACTGATGCCAGTCTGTCTATCTGAGTTCAAATCCCGATACTAATTTCTCAAAATCCGCTCTTACGATTCTGGTTTAAATTTAATGGTTGTAGCTTTTAAGGTCCCAAATAATATGATACCATCAGTATATCTGTAAAACTGCTGGTTCCTCAACAGTTTGCCATCAAACTTGGTAGGGAGTGTAAGGTTACATCAAGCCATTCAAAGGAGTTTGGTATTACTTAGGGAGTACTGACCCAAAGAACTTCCAACAATTAGCTTATTTTCTTATGTTGTTAGTTTAAGTAATTACTTGATTATTTTTGAAACAATAAATTTTGAATTATATTTAGATAAACTTGTAGATTGTAGTTTAATCAAGGGAGTGCTGAAACAAGTATGTTTCAGTTTACGGATACTATGGAATTTGAAGAAATTTGATGGCGAGTTTCAGGGTTAACCTTAGAACTGTAAGTAACGATAGAATAGACAGATATACTCACGGCAGTGACATGATGCCAGCCCTGGCTTTTCGTCGTCATCACTGGAGGATGAGGATCCTCCGTTGGCGAACCAGAATAAGTCGTCGAACAGGAGGCGGTCCACTCGCTCCTGGAACAAGAGACGTGTTACACTACTGAAGTAGGTAGCACAACTTTGGTATTATCTGCGATAGTCCTACGTCTAAGTTAGCTTTGGAACAACATAAAGCTGAAAAGTGTAAGTTTACGCAGTTTGAGACGTTGATACGTCAATAAAGTGATATATACGAGTATGTACTCCATCGTTTAATTCATTACCAGCCCTGTGACTAAGTTACACTCAATGATTCTGATTAGCAAAGTCTATTGCAATTGAAAACCCAAGATGCTACTACAGTACTGACAAGTGATTCTGCATTGGATTGAGCTAAAATAGCCAGAATGTGTTATGTAAATAAAATAAATTACTGTGACTATTAAAATTATTTTCCCAAAATTAATCTCCATACAACGAAAATTTTGATAACAAAATATTCTTCACTATTTGAATATCACAGTACATATTACAGTGCTAAATATAATTACCAAAACACTTTGATTAAAGTAATAAAACTATAAACTAAAATTAATTGAAACAAAAGAAACCTTGAGACCTTGCCCGTGACAGAGACAGAGAGAGTTGCGTTCAGAGGGAAAGTGTCACCTTTCCCGGCTAACCGCACGTCGGACATTACTGCCAACGTAACGGGGACCGAGCTTTGGTTAGAGAAAATATACTTTTCTAAATTTGTCACTAAAATGTTACCTGCATAATCCATTGAGTAGTTAGTAAAAATATACTATTATTTTTCCATTTAAGCAATACAAAATTTGTTTCTTAAGACTCTTCTAAACTGTTTTTGATGTTGGTTCAATTATACATTTGACTTGTTATATACAGAGTGTCCCAGAACTTTCTGGAACTTTTAATTGAAAATTGTTTCTTTGGCTGAAATAAACAAGTTTTACAATTTAAAAATCGGTCTGCGGTGTCTAGTTTTACGTATATTGGTCTGTATGTGTTTTACAAACTATTTTATAAGGAATTCATTTATTTATTTATTTTCAAATGCAACAATACAGACATAAGTCCAATTACATTGCAGCATTAATATAATTACAAATACAAAATGAATATAAAATACAAAACTAGCATACTACGTCCACTGACGCCAACCGACAAAAATGATAACAATAATAAAAATAGAACATAAAATAACAATCCCAACAAATCAATACTAAAATGATAAACCTGACGCTCTGAAGACGTGTATATATAACTATAAAAATAAAATTTACCTCTTTAAAAAAATATATGATATTTTAACAAAATTTAACAATAATTTATAATAACTTATTTATTTAACATGATTTATGATTATATTTAACATGAACATATTTAACATGAATGATTTATTTAACATAGAAACTTCAAATTTTTAATATATCTTCACCTTAATGGGTAAAATAAGCTATAAAATTTGTTTCTGTAACTAAATTTATGTCAAGATGGTGGCCAAATTTCACTAAAACAGACATAAAAACAAAACTAAGTTACAAAAATGCAGAATTAAGAAGTGCATCAAATGACACCTTATTTGTTAAAACTGAATAAAAATTGACCAAGTTTCACAAGTTTTCCAAATCCGTGTACTGTCCATATGACCACAATACCGAACATATGAGAGCACAATATTAATCACTTTTTTACAAATTATGCTATAGTATTAAAATTTATGTTACTGCTTGTATAATTTTTTACAAAACGAAAAACCTTTTTTTACAAAATATATTGGGATGTGCCACTGTCATTTTTAAGCCGTATAGTCTATGAAAAAAATGAAGACAAGTAATTTATTTTAAAATAAAATTGTTAAAAACATTTTAAAATAAAATTTAACATGGGAAGTATTGCTTAAATTTAGAGAGCTTATTTTTACTCACTTTTATACGCAATTTTATACACTTATTTAACGTATTTAGATGTATAAAAAATTTGAAGTTTCTTCGTTAATCTTGAATTACTTGAATCTTGAAAATAAAAATAATTTGTAAATTTGTAATAATACATACAGACCGACAAACGAAAAACTAGACACCGGAGACCCATGTTTATATAGTAAAATATGTTTATCTCAACCAAAAAGAAATTTCATTTTAAATTTGAGTTTAAGAGAGTTCCGGGACACTCTGTATATTCGGCAGAAATTGTAAGTTATATTTGTTCTAGATCTTCAAAAGAAGACACATTAAAACCTCTACATATGTTGTAATCACCATGGGTCAACCCATGGATATGAAGGGTGGGAATTTAAATGGTCACATTCCCAAAATGATTTACTATAAAAACGCAGGTCCCTGACCTAATCCACACACTACCATTTTTAGGATAAAATATTTAGCAGCAACGGTAAATATGTGTAATAAACTAATTATAAGGAAAATGTGAGTAGAATAATGTAAGGAATGGTAAGGAACAAAACAAATTTTTGTTCTCTAGTCAAAAATTGACTTAACATCTCGCAATTCAATACAAGCCTAGCTCCTCCAATACAAAATTGATGATGCAAGGCTAAACCTACAAATACTATGTAAAGAGTAAGCAATACTTATTTTATTAATTTACCATAAGAATAGTTTTGAACGCAAGCAATTGCTGTACCAGAAAACTTTGTACTTGGTATAATTTCAAAGTGGATTATAACGTGTAGAGATCTGATTAGAATTTCAATTATTTTTATCAGGATACATGATAAAACAATACTTAAAAATCACCTGTAAAAGTATTATTGGCACATCAATCCACAAATGTTTATTAAAAACTATTGAACCCTCATAAAATATAGTTCTGATAAAATTTTCTGACATCAAATAATATGCGTTATCAAAAAATGTTTGTTTGAAGGGAGACATGTTTCAGTGTTTTTAACATTTTTCTTTCGGGATAAAAATATAAGATGGTGAAAGTGTTGTAGACTCGTAAGCGTGCACCCTACTGTGCGGCTGGGGCCTTGGTGTGTCTTGTAATCAAGTTACTTGGAGGTCACGAATTGTGGATAGTTGTGAGCGATGGTCGGTGGATGTAGTCTTCTCTTGTGTGGATAAACGTCCACACTATTAATACACAATAAACCATCCTCATAATTAGACCAATTCATTATTCATCGGATTCCAGTTAAACTGTAGGTCCATTAGTTGTTGCCATCGACTGTTGTGCTATTAATTAACAGTCCTGCCTAAGGAACATGTCAGCCTTAGTCAGTAACAAGACTAAAAGATCGCGCCACAATCATATTACGCTCAATCTTCATTCATACTTGGCTTAAAATACCTACCTTGTGGTATGGATGCCATTTTAATAATCTAATCTGATATGCCATTGACTGTTGGGCTATTAATTAACAGTTCTCTCTAAGGAATATACCTTATAGGAATATGACCTTAGTCAGTAACACGACTACAAGATCACGCCACAATCATCCTACATTTATTTCGCATTTATACTTGGCTTAAAATACCCACCTGGATAGGTTGTCATTTCAGTTTAAAGTATAAAGTAAGTACAAAGTACTATATTGTCGTTATTATTGCCTACATTAGTACAAATGGAGTATTCAGAGACTCATAACAACTCAACTCAGACTGGAATACGTCAAAGAGTCCATTTCATTCATTAAATCATTTCTGCAATGTAGAGAAAGCTGCATCCTGTCTGTAGGCAAGCTGCAAGCCTATTCTCCAGCAGCCATAACCAACATGGTCGTTATTGAGAAGAAAGTGTTCAAGGTTCTAAATGGTGATGAAAGTATTATGCATATCTTCAGTTGTTACGAGTTGGTCATAGCCGCTTCGTCATTGTTAGACTACAAATATGAAACTACACATAGCCATTCAGAACTCCTAAGGTATTTAAATCTTGCTTTAGAAACTCCTTTATTTTCCTAAGACCAACAGCTTTCAACAAAATGTCCTTAAATTTAAAATCTTGTAGTAATATAAGCAATTTCTGTAAAAATACTAGCGTGCCTTTTGGACAAGAATGACGTAACTTCTCCTAGATAAATTTTGATTTAGTCCTACATTCAATTTAATTTCTTGTTACTTATTTAGTATTTATGTACTTGTTGAAAGAAAATGCTGTAATTTATAAATAAGAAATTCTCATTTTGTATTGTGCTACAAGGATGAAACAGGTAATTTAAGTGCGGACTGGACTCAAACAAATAATTTAGATAGTGTTATGCTCAGAGTATCCCTGGTTACTGGTCAATGTGACTAGGTTTTCCTCAGTATTTTTATTTCGTCTGTAAATTGTTTTTGCTACAAGGAGAAAATAAATCATTATTCATATTTCACTAGTTGATTGGTATAACCATTGATATGATGACAATATTACCTATCTATTTAGATTTTTCCAACGCGTCTGAGGTTTTAACTACACAACTTTTCTGAGGTGATCAAACTCCTCCGTTTTCAATTGATTACCTAATCATTACATTTAAATTTAAAGTTTTAGTTAATAGTTAATCTAGTTAAAAAATAAATAAAATAAAATAAAAATATACCTATCCATCATGCAAAATACATAAACAAACAAATACGTAATGGAATCAACCACTCCGCCTCCGAGCTTGTGGAGGGAGAACAAGAGAGTTAGTGCAATACTGAGGTAGGCCCATATACACAATACTCATGACTGAGTTTTGCCTCTGAATTACAAACTGGTCTAATTATGAGGATAGTCTTTGCTGATGAACATAGTATTCGATATTTCGGACGCCAGAGAAAATCACATTCACTGGCCATCGTTCCTTACTATTTACAATTCATAATACATAAGCAATAAATGTAGTAATTACATTACAATACACAGTGTCCCACGAGGTTTAAACATTTAATTTTATATTACGTGTCCATTCATGCACCGAACTTTTTTAAACTATAAAAAAACTAAAACATAGCCTAATGAAAAACCTTAAGGTCCAAAATTATTCAAACTGTAACCCATACAAAGCAACACACTGATAATAGCGCTTAAGAAATTATTCGTAAGCTATTACAAAGAAACTCACTTAACTTTTTGTTCAACGTTAAAAGCGATTTCTCAACTCCACTTTCAGTTAAACAGTACCAAAGAAAGTTAGGCTATGTTTTTATAGCTCAAACAAAATTTTACAATCAAACAGCTGTTCTTCAACAATGAGCGTTAGAACCGCTACGTAGTAAACAAATCAGATAATAACTCATGAAAGTAGTTTTTATAAGAATCAATTTGGTAAAATTTTCAATATGCCGCCACTTTGCTTCTACAAAGAATAGGGAGCTGTAATTTTCCCAGAATACGAGTATTTTAGAACCTACTTTGTAAACTGTGTAAAGTTTAAAAAAGTTCGGTTCATGAATGGGCACGTAATATAAAATTAAACGTTAAACCTCTTCTTGGGATACTGTGTAAGGCAAAGGAAACGTTTATAAAAAATACTCTCAAATAGTGATAGATGAATGTGTGACTCATATAAAGAATATTCGTAATTCATTTTTGGTTTAAGAATCATAAAAAATATTTACACTGTGTGTATACAGTACAGGCCTATATGTCCTCACTTTGGCATAGCTCAGTTTCCCTTCCACTCCGATTCCTAAGCCGGCATTTCTTAGGATATTGTGTTAATACCAGTATGAAAATTATAATATTATTGCAGGAATACAGTTTGCATAAATACTTTTACATTTAGTCCGTGTTAGCTGAGAATTTTCACCCACACTGTGGATCATGTTGTTTTCACTTCTTCTATTAAAGTATTGCATCTTTCAATGACTATCTAAAAAGCGTTTCTGTAGATGAATACCAAAACATTGCTTGTTAAATACTTTTGACACAGAATACAAAAATATACTTCTATCAATGTCGTACTGTGGCACTGTGTGCCAAGCTGAAAAACGGTAAATGGGAGTTCTTGGTCACGAAGAAAAGATGATGTAGCGAGATTGGGTATAAATTATTGGTGTTAACTGTATGATTTTCCAAAAGGGTGAATATACTGGCACACCTAAACTGAAGATTAGAACTTTGAAACAATGTGAACTGGTGTGGAGAAAATGCAATACCCATAACCAAGCTCTGCCTCCCAAACCGACCTACTAAGTCAACTTTGATGTATTGAATACAATTTATAAAACATATAACACATAATACCTAACCAGCTATAAGGACCTTACCACCATGAGCCTATCCACCTTGGCAAGGTACAGATTCTAGATATGATTTGTATTTTCTCAAGCTTACTACATTGTTCTATCTATTTATCCCTGGATCTAAACCAGCCCTGGTCATTTACCCCTAATTTAGTACATACTGCTCATTTTTGGCATTTTATCCTTATTAATATACTGTTGATCGTAGTTTTCTGGTACGCAGTCCTCGTTTTACTCTTTTAAATTTTAATTGGATCCCAACACGTGACCGTTGACTCGCACTTCGGCGGCCAGTCCATTATTTTTTAAACATGTATATATTTCGTGAGACTTGTTACGGCACGGCACATCAATGAAAAAAATGTATCTAACGGCAAATGCTAAAGTATTGGTTCTTTCAATTAAAACCAAGACACTTCTTTTGTCAATAAATAGCAAAGTCTGCTAGGTCCAAGCTATTCAGACGAATTCATACTCAGAGAACGAGACTATATCCGAAGAAAATGGACAATGTGAGTAGGTGCAGACGACAAAGAGACGTCAGGATGTCGGAGTAGTGGTCCCAGGTCAAGGCCGTGATAAGGAGAAAGTCCCGACCTTCGCTGACACTTTCACCCTCTGCGGCTCAGAATACATTGCACTCGGGTACGAGACAGCTGTGGTGGTGAGGTAATCATATGGGCCACGGGGCTATGGGGCCAATAGTCAACCCAACGAGATCCGTTAAGACACATTTTCAACCTAAGAGATCGTATATTCAAAAATCTGTTCTTTGGAAAATAAAGTTCGTAGTTGACAGCAGCAAGGACAAATATATTATTATTATTGCAGTTATCCCGTCCTTTGTATGGGATGTATGGCTTAGAGGTAAGAAGTAAGGTACTTATTGTTATGAATAAACTTTTATCTAAAATCAAAATCAATTAAAAAAACGTAAAATACAACAATTCTCAGCTCAACTATTTAGTATTATTGTTAAATTAGATTAAAATACAATAGGTGTATGGTTAGTAAAATTTGGATTTCATTAAGAAAACATTGTAATTTTTAAAATAAATACAAAATCAATTATCAATGTAAACAAAATAGTATTGATTTTAATTTAACAGCTATTTAATTTCTTTCTGTTAAAATAAATTAAATAGATCACACATTCAGTAAACATTGGAAAGTATGTTGCTAACATTGATCAAACCTGAGGTTTTAAGAGCTCATTATTTCATTTTTATAGGTTTTGGGTCAGATTAAAGTTAATAAACATATTCTCCAAAAGATATAGTAATGAAAAGTTTGTCATTGTGGGTGCGTCAGTTTTCATGGATAAGCGTCAAAAACAGTGTAACAAAAAACGGAAAAAATACATTTAGGGTTTGTTCCAATCTCAAGTCTATCTATTTAAAAATACTTGGGATTGGAAACTCACAATCATTGCTACAGGTCATCATTCACTAAGCCTTTTTACTAAGACTTTACTTATTTACTTTACTTTTTACTAGACTATTTACTTTCTCCTGAGGGAAGATCGAAGATGCTTATGATCTTCTATTTTCATTCTCTCGAGACTGTTCTCGGCCAAAACAAAAATATGACGCCAATTCTTAAGACACGTTGTCATGAGAGGAATGAGGTTTTCAAACGAAATGGACCAATCCTCCAACTCAAAATCTCTTCTTTGGGCTGCTCACTGTTCACAAAAGAAAACCTCCATGTGGTATCATCGTCTCGGGAAGAGTCCTCGATCGGCGAGCTGCACTAGTCGAAGGGGACTTGTGCTCTAGGGAATGAATTTTAACTAACAATGTTGTGGGAACTGTTTTCAAGAATTGAGCTCAACGTCACTGGTGTTAATACCCGAATGAAAACTTCATGAAAATATTCTGTTCTCATTTTCCTTTGAAAACATTTTCTTCAAAGAGATTATAGATAGAAAAATAAACAAACTTCAGCACATTAAATGATTTTTAATAATAGGCCTAACATCACCAATCAAAAGATTAAGAAATAAAAACTGATTATTTTAGTTTATTCTTTAATTTTCATGCAAAGTTGTTATATATTTTAATTATTATGAAATATATTGAATATAACGTTTACTAAGATGTCCCGTGTGTGATTGGTGTATAGCCATCCACAGAAGAATCTTAGGTAGTATTATATTAGATGTAGTTTAGAATAACTTCCCATTTTGATGTTTCTACTGTCGTGCTCAAGATTTTATTCCTATTGGAACTTTTTTTCTCTGTCTACTTTTTTATTCACTTTCAACGAACATCATCAAAGATGAAACGCAAAGTCTTTTAAGGTAAAGCGGTCCAAACCATAAAATATTTCGGCCATCCTAGGAACCGAATCCCCAACCTCTTGTAACTAAACTCCAAGACGATAACCATTAGGCTGAGAGACCAGAAATTTAAATATTTTTCTATTTTTGACCATCAGACCAACCAAATCCCCACTTTATAAAGTTTCGTGCTTAGTGAAACTTTTTCATTCATGCGCACAACTGAAAACGAATACAAACAAAGAGGCTTACTTGAAAGACGGGAAAGTTTGCTAATGTAAGCTGTCAGAAGACTTTGACATCCAAGAAAAATTTCACGACCATGAGCAATGGAAACTAATTTGACACTTTCCTTGCAGACGCGTTACACTTTCCTGCTTTTACTCTCTTTCCGCTCAAACCCGGTAAGAAACGATGTGATTTGCAAGATAAAAGAGGTATTCCAAAGGGACTTGTGTGCGTTTTGTGGGTTATTTGGGCCAACACAGCACGGATTCTGAAGGGTTTGTAGCCAAATCTGGATACCAATTTATTATATCTTTCTGATAGTAAACTCCTGTTATTGTTGTCCTGTTTTACGTTAATCTGCAAAAACCATCCTTATAATTAGACCAGTTCGTAATACAGAGGTAGTGTTTCAGACTCCATGTTAAACTGTAGGTCCCTTAGACGTGTCATTGACTGTTGGCTATTAATTAACAATTCTGTCTAAGGAACATGTCAGCCTTAGTCAGTAGCGAGACTACAAGATCGCGCCACAATTATACTGCACTCGTTTTTCATCCATACTTGGCTTAAAATACCTACCTTGTAATAGGGTCACCATTTCAATAATCTAATCTAATCTAACTTATAATTTATAATCATCTCTACTCCACTAGATTCCACCCTAGGCTACAACTAGCTGTAGTGTATAACATCAGCAGTATGAGGGTGGGGCTGGTTGTATAGGGGCGAAGGCACATGTGATTGTGTTGCTAAACCTATTACCAAATCTAGGACACCGTTTCATATCATGATGAGCTGGAAAGATTAAATTACGTATTATAAATAACATTTACTAAATATTTTATATCTATGGATCTTGTCTTTCTTTGTTGGAGCATTCGATCAAAAACCTGTCGCAGCAGACCTTCCTACTTAGCGATTTTCCATATCATAAATATGGCAATAATAGTATATTAAAAATTCTATACATTTTAATAAGTTATAATTTATTAAGTTATAGGTAATTAAGTAAATGTTATAAGTTATAAGTTTTAATATCTGTTGATAAATAAGATAGTTTTCTCCATACGGTAATAGCTTTTTCTCCATAAGATAAACATGGGAAAAGAGTATGCAGGTTAGCTGCCATGATAAACACATAAAGTATGATTTTTAAACATAAATGGATGGATCTCAACCACATGAAGCTAAATGCCAAGTTTCATCTAAAAATATAGGTTGACAATTGCCTATCTACTATATAAACTTAACATATTACTTAAAACTAAGTGATATTTGTTTAATTTGTTACTTTTAATAATTCAAAAATATTAACAATCTTAAATATCTGTAGCCTGTTCTAAAATTGCTTATGAGAAACCCCCTAAATAAATTTACATTTTAAATATACATATTATATTTATGAACATACCAACCATTTATATTACTTATAGGAAGTTTCTAGGCTTAAATTATTACAAGTTTAAAATTTTTATACTTGCAACAGAAAAATGTTACTTGTAAAATCTTGCTTGATTTACAGTGATAGATTGAGTGTCTTAAAAATTATTTCGAATATAAATGGTGATTTAGATTGTAATGTAGAAGTAACCTAAATTAGATTTTATCAATTTGTATTCAAACCAAAAAGGACAAATCCACCTTAATTTGTACTTATAGCAACAAAAGCAATCACAACAATAAAAACCACGTAATGCACTCTATTAGGATTTAGGAAGTTAAGCTTTTTTGACATGGATACGTCTTAGCTCTGGTGGGGTGTTGGTGATTTTTAAGATGTAAAATATGTAACAGGTTTCCATAGAAACTACCAGAGCTATTGAATTTTGAATATAAAGCTGTAGTGATGAATGGAAAACATTCCTTTTAGACATATCCATGATCTAACCTATTTCACACAGGGAAGTAAATACAAACATTTTTGCTTCATTTTTGCAACTTCAGTTTTTTAACACTAAGAAGTAGAGTAAAAGATTTCCACCACAATTATTTGTTTTGTTATATAATCAGCTAATATCATGTATGGATATTTGTGAAAACAAAGTTCTGTACCTTTCTGTAACATGCTGTACTAAAACGTTTAGATAACAAGTGGCATGAAAACTCTGATTCTGAGTATTCATCCAGTGATGTTTATTGCAGATTCATTATAATTACTAGGTGGCTTTTAGAGTTAAAAAACATGAAGTTAGTAAGATTACAAGAGCAACCTAGTTTGTTCAAATATACTCTCCTGAAACATTTTGAAAAGCACAATATCTGTCCCACCATAGCGTATCTAGGCGTAGGCCCTAAGACGAACTATCTCCAAGCCTTGTAGGACTTGTCTAGCAATAGATTTCTTTGTGGGAATTAATTTACTTACGGTATTAAAGATAAAGTAATACCCTATTTGAAACAATTAGTGTTTAATGACGCAGCCTGATTGGCTTAATATTATTAATTACTAAGTAAATATTAATAAGGGAACAATATGATGTTTGGTGGTCTTATCTTTCTGACTAAACTCCCTTATTATAAAAACCCCTATTAAGATGTATCGGAAACAAATAGAATAAATGTTTCGAATAATGATCCATAGATATTTAGAATGTAGTGGCAATTATAATTACAAATACGTATTTATTAAAAATGCGTAAATAATATCGTGAATGACCTGCGTGCCCACCGTAGTCATACAACATAGGCACAAAATATGCTAAGTAAAGGTTTAAATACCTGTAATACTGTCTATGGTCCTTTATTGGGGCTGACTACCAGTGGTTTTGGACCTTATAGGTCCATTATCAAGTCGAATACCAAGTTGAAATTAAAAATTATTTATTTTTTAATTTGACCTTTTGCTTATCAAACTATTTTTAAAGTAAAGTTTTAGTTTTAAATACTTTTTAAATACTTTGGCTACCACTTTGGTCGGCGAGGAAAAGAATCTGTGTATGAGAGGTAGAAGCAGACAGCTCGATTTCCATTGTTACCAACTGCATAACCTAACATAAACACATTTGCAATTTTGGACGTGGGCCCAATATCTCTTGAACCCCTTACATAGACTAGTCCTGAAACCGTTGAAGATAAATTCTAAGTATGTTAATGTAATCAACTTAACAAATATGAAACTGTTGCGATACATTTTCTTTCAATGGATTTTATTTCCAATGATAATAACACACAATCATAACGCCAATTATATCGTAAACAAAATATAAGTTTAAGATCCTAAAACCAAAACGTTTGAAATTAGCTCACTTCAATCAGAATGGTAAGACGGATTGGTAGCATAATAACCGAGAATTGTACACGTGAGAAAATAGAGATATAAGTGAATTTTAGAATAATAAAGTGAAGAGCAAACTTGGGACAAGTGATGATCGTGAAAAAACTTCCCGCTAAACACATGGTAGTTTGTAATTAGTGACGTTGTGTGTTTACATAAAACATAAACATTTTGACACCAACGAAAAATAAGTTTTTCTACGTGAGCCTTGCCTTACTTATAAGGATTGTAACCTTACTAAAATGTATTATGTTTCCATTATCCCATGCCATTTGGAGAAGGATTTTGCAGTCTTTGCACTTTTATGCTCACCGTATTTTATTACAGTAATTTAACAAAAGATATCAGCTGACAAACACTAATAGTAACACCTCTTATCATTTAAGCCCCAAACGACGATGAAGGCTACATTTAACAGATTAATTTGACAAAATTTCATCAGACCAGTTTTTTTTGCCTGAACGTAGTCTGAATCTTGCGCACAGACGATCAGTTTTAACTGACAGTCGTCTATAGGGGCTTGAATACACCCCTTCAAAACTGCTAGAAAATTAATGAAACAGCATTTAATATGTAAAATATCTACATAGATTGAGTTTTATTACTATAATATTGCTATGACGTTAAGGGAAGTCTTTGATAGTGGTGTGTGACGGTTGAAGGATACAGATCACTCACCCCTTTCCTGGAGGGAGACGTATCCGTGGCGTTCTCCGGGGTCACTCCTGGGACGGCGGCGATTAGGAAAATCCAAAACATATCGGAGAAAGTACGCGGAGCGACCGCACCAAGCACCTCCACCCGCCGACTGGTCCCTCGCTCTCTCTCACTCTATCTCTCTCTCTCTCACTCGCTCAGCGACAGTGAAACTGTGTCGATTTGGAAAACGTTTGGGAGAAATGTCCATCGACTCCGGCGGGCTTTGTCAGACCTTTGTGGAGCGCTGAATGGCTCCGATGAGGGGGACCTTGTCAGCGACTCTTTGTTTCCTGATGGATTACTCAATCGCACTCTACCGGGGATCCCGGAAGGCTCGGTTGCGTCGCGTCGGCTACAGGGTTACTAGGGAATCAATTGCCTGTAGTGATCGGCTGCCTTCACTGAAGGAGAAACTCTTAATTGATACACGAGTAAATTATTA
Source organism: Nephotettix cincticeps (assembly GCA_023375725.1). Taxonomy (NCBI): domain Eukaryota; kingdom Metazoa; phylum Arthropoda; class Insecta; order Hemiptera; family Cicadellidae; genus Nephotettix; species Nephotettix cincticeps. The sequence goes on along the minus strand of CM041790.1, from coordinate 32,274,092 downwards.
TTCATGACAAATCTACATGTATGATCACGAAAAGTTGCTGTATCCAGTTGCCTTTGTTCATTAGACTGTTATTTAGTGTAAGACAAAAATGTATTTATTTCCCTTTAAAAAATAGGTGAGATCATGGATATGTCTAAAGGGAATGTTCAGTTTATCTAAACAGCTAGTCTTATAACCAAACTATGACGTCACTAACCAAATGACCTCACTGTTTTAAATTTGGTCACGCAAATTGCTAATACCCCCTAGAGCTAAGACGTATCCATGTCAAAATTGATCAGAAAACCTTATCAGTTGTGTAAACTAACGACTGATTATGGTGTGCCAATGTTTTCGTATTTTTTTAAACTAATTATCATTTAAATGTCTGCGACAAATCACCTTCGTCAATTTTTAGTTTGAAGCTGTCGATGATTTTTCAATACCTAAACATTTTGTGAATATTAACCTTAATTTGATCTGTATGACGGGAATTTTTTGTGTAAATAATTTTGTTTTACATTAGGTCCAGGTGCTTAGGAGATAAACATGACTTTTATGTGATGTTTAATGGTTCTGGCAAATTAATGAGCTGACTATTGTCATTTACAAAGCAAGGTCTATCAGACACACTCTTCACTCACTTTTACCTTAAGATAACTGGTCGGGTGGCTGAGTGGTTGTCGTGCTTGCTTTCAAAACTGAAGGTCGCCGGATTGAATCCCGATCAAATATGGATCCAGTTGCCATATCATCAATGCTTCCTAATAACAGGTCAACGTTATGTAGTATCAGGATCGGTGTTTGGACTGTTCCCATCATAACATCAAAAATGCAAAAGTTCGTAGAAAGTAACAAAACAAACAATATCGAATAAAGGGTTGGGTCGTTGTTTCACAAAATTTGTGCTGTATTACACACTATTATACACTAGATTTAGACAAATCATATAGAATTTTAAGAATGATTAAACAATAACTCGGAGCATATTCGAAGTCATCAATTTTTACCAAGTGTCTGCTTTCCTCCATTTCTGTTGATCATATCTTCTGATATCAGTTCCGGTTTTTGTGATTGTCCATTAAACGACAACTGTTAAATTTTAACAAACGTTTTAAACATAATTCCAAGGACTTGGCCAAAATCAACGAGGTTACGTGAAATAACCGAAAATAATCAGCGATTGGAAAATCTAAGAAACCTAAAGTACTCTCTGACTTTGTTTAACTATTTTAAACAGTACAATTGTTTAATATTTCATTTTAAGATTGCTATAAGACTATATGTGAATAATAAAGGACCTACATTTTTAATTGTATTTCTTGGAAGCACTGTTTTCCTCGTAATGTTCAAATATCTCCACTTTGATATCAGAACCACTTTGATATCATTTCAAATTTGGCTACTAAACGTAAAGATTCGAGTAACCTTCTAGCCAAGGTCTACTAATCTACCAAACAATAGGTTACCGTGTACCAATAAGATCATGTTTGGATGTTATGTACCGAGAACAATTTGGTGAAACAAACACAAAACATTGCCAACAAAACAGTTTTGATAGACGTTACGAATACGGCTCGAACATGGCCGAATATTGAACATGTTTGTAACTTTCCACTACCCAATGAACAACTGACCTCAAAATCGTAGTTATCTTCATTATATTCGCTAAAATTATGAACGTCTACTTTCAAATGAAATTAAAATTATTTTATTGAGGGTTAAATTCAAACTAAATTATTTGAAGATTTAATAAAAAGTATATTTGTACAAACAATATTGTAAATAAATTATTATTATACTACAACATATCTAACAATAATTAAAACTCCATGGACAGTTGAAAGAAACTAAAAACTTCCGCAAGAACAAAGGGTAGAAGAACGAGAAAGTGCTTCTAGTCCACGGCTCAGTGGAAATCACTCCTGTCTGCTTCGATACGGCTTGAAGTGTTCGATTGTTTTACCTGATGGACTGAAAGATTTGAACTATTTATTTTCTGAAAGAACACTCATGAGTAATAAAACTCTTCAACAAATTCGAAGAAACATTGCAGTGATCTTAGTACTCGTACAATCCTTATCCACGTTTGTTTCGATTTGTTTTTATCTCTTGCTTCATATTTCTTACAAAATTATAGAAGCTGGTATTTTATAATTAAAATAAAATAGCTTTAAATCACTTTAAAGTAATCTGTTGATTACTAAACATGTTCAATAGCATTATTTTACGTGGTTAATAAAAATTTAGGCATATAAGTAAAATAATGGGACAGAACAAAGCAGAGTTTTTGGCTTTATTAATTACAAGATATTTATAATCAATACTACACATATTATAAATCATTTATAAATATTTAAAGTAAAATTAATCATAAATGCAGTAGTGAGTAACAAAATTAGTAATAAAACATGTTCAACGTACACTGAAGTGCCTGAGATAGAATTTTAATGCGGTAAAAAATACACACTTCATTTAATAAATTTTCAACAGTTTATTATACAATTCAACATTACGGAACTATAAGTGAAATCTAATTAAATGCACTAGGTTTGGAAATTTAGGAACATAAAAATATTCGGTACCAATACAATCAATTATGAATTACAGTCATTTGATGAAAGAGTATCTGAAACATGATTTCGTGATTTTGCTTGATTACTCTTTGCTCTTTGCTGAAGAGAATCTTTCAGACCCCCAGTAGGCGACATTGCTCAACAGCATTGCTGTGTTGGAACGGACACATTAAAAGTTTTACATTGGCTTAGCTGGGCGAAACGTAATTTCTATGCTATAATTGCGTTCATATCCTATTATCACAATAATTATTATGTAAATTAATCATTAAAATACGAAACCGACTCATAATCACAGACAAGTTTTACAGAGATGATTGCTTTAGTATTTTCCATCGAAGGTTTGGTTAACAGCAGTGTAGTAGTATTAACTAGTACATTTTCTATCTTAAATTATGCTATTTATATTTGATTCAATATATTGTCTTAAAAACACTTAACATTGTAATTTTTAATATTTATCTAGTATTCCTATTTATTGTTATACTTCACAGGAATGAGTTTCTAACACAACACAACTATTAATAGCAAAATTTATATTTATAGTAATAATAAAATAAATATTATAACAACTAAAAATACTACAGTTTCTACAACTATATTTTTACAAAAATGTATCTAGTTAAATTAAAAAATATATATTATTCGTTTATTCCACTAGGAATATCAGTGAAAGTATTTTTACTTCTCGGAATATTGATCACGATCGAATAATTGCATTCACATAATATGTTTGAAAACATGGCAATGCACTTTTCCAGTAAGACTTAGTTGATATATGAGATCTTAAGTGTAATAAGGTGGTACATGATAGACTAGACACAGTGGCAGTAGTAAGGCTAGCATCTTGTGTAAATAATAGACCCCAAAAGGTCTCCAGGAGCTCGAAGGATATCAGCACATCGCTTCTTTAGGATACTGGCGTGTTCAGGATCCTCTAGCACTCCTGCCGGTTGTATAGATCCCGGAACAGATCCTTACAGGATCTAGAGGTCCCGCGGGGTCCTGGTGCGCGTAGGGGGTCTCCTGGTACAACGACACTCGCTATCCAACCGTTCGTCTATCCACCCAATGTACTTGGCTACTCGGGTGTAGATCCCGGGGTAGTTGGGTCTAGCGCAGCCCCTTCCCCATGAAACTATACCTAAACACCGTGTTAAACAGGTTAGTCTATGTTTAGTTTTAATAGAAATGGTTGTTATAATTTAAAGTCAAATTTTAAAAAATTTGGCGCTTCACTTGACTCAGCTCTATCATAGAATAATCATCCAAAACCAGTGATAAAGAAATGGTCCAAAGGTTTTGTTACGCCCCATAACCTTTACTTGTGTAGGCCTACTAAGCTCATACACAGTTATTATTAGTTATCGAGTTCCCCTTTGGGGTAATAAGATAATGGTAATAAACTGTACATCTTACAGAAGACAGTAATTAGGATAGTCTGCAATGTATCTCACTGCATACCATTATTGAAACAATTAGAAATCCAAAGTTTACCTTCTATTTATATATTCTTTTCTCTGTGCACAGAGACACACACCAGTTAAACCATAGCAGCTAACAAAAAAACTTTCATTTCATGTTAACAAAATTGTATAATAAATTACCTTTTTCTAAACAGAGTATTACCTTTTAATAGCTTATAGAATGAAAATAAATATATACAACAAATTAAAACAATATTAAATGCGTACATGAAGTAGACTTATTGTCATTCATCACTCTATTCACCATTGTTTTCTCTAGTTGTCTATATGCATTTTTATTAATACAGCACTTTATACTTATACTTTTAACTGAAATGGAAACTTACAAAATACAGCCTAATTAAAATTAATTGTATTAGTACTTAGATCAAATTTAGGTCCTTAAACTTAAATTTACAAACATTAAGTAATTAACGTAAATTGTAATTAATTGGTTTTTAATGTGTGTGACACAGTACTGTAGCTTATGTAAGCCTGGTTCTTGTTGACAGTTACTTTGTTAGATTTATTTTATTTTATTTAGGTGTATAATATTCTGATTTTACACCTAATTCAGCTGATTTCTGATTTAGTGTCTGATTTGATATTATGAAGTTGCATAGGTTTATGCTAAACTAAACTATTAACGGCATATGTTCGATTTGATTTGTTAGTTTTATTTTAGTTTTAATTGACAAATCCTAATGTAAAATTTATGAATTTTGTTCAATAAAGTTCATGATTCTACAACTTGTGCTATATAAAGGAGACTTCCCGTCGTAATGTCCAGATTTTTATATAATCTTCGGATTGTTTACTCTATTGACTAAATCGTACTTCGGTCAAGGATTGAACACATCAAGAAACGATAATGTGAGACAAAGAGGGAGGAAGATGTATGAGGAGGTGCGGCGGCTTCACGAACTGATGACGGAAGTAAATAATATTAAACAAATTTCACTATAAAGGGTTAATCTGGAACTGTATTGTGATAGTGAAAGGCTAGCTCTAAGCTGTATTTCTTATTTCTTTCTATTAAAATACATGTATTATGTTCTGTAACACTTGGAAAAAATGCGTCTAATGTTGCTCAAAACTGTGGTTTTGAGACCTCATTATTCTATTTTCATAATGCGTGGGTTAGTTTAAAGTTAACAAAAACCTTAATCAAAAGATATGGGAAAAATGCATGTCTATGGGTGCTATTGTGTTCACGAAGAAGCGAAGCAGAAATTGAGAGAAGACCGACTTCTGCGTTTCTGGGGTAAAAAAACAAAAATATCACCATTGAAAGCATTGTTCAGAAAAAACACTAATTTTATTGATATAGATATTCAGTTAACGTCATTTGTTGATATTAGGTAGCACCGACATTACCAAAACTCTTTACTCGACTGACAGTGATTATTGGTGTGTCTAAAAGTTTTAAAGAGAATACTCTAGTTTAATCAATGAATCTAAAAAATTAGAGAAACTGATAAAAAATGGATTCTAACTCACGTCCAATCCAATCAAAATAAGCAGGGTGATTAATACTCTAATCGAATGTCTACCTTTTGGAAAAGGAGTAGAACACATGTTAAGATAGAAGGACAAATAGTGCACTAGAAATTGCCTCGAAATTGCTCTCTGGTCATGTAATATGTAATATCGGAGCATGCCAAGAGCAGATACCGTAACCATTTGTTTTAATGTACCTGACGCCAAACGATGTTCTGTAATCGGACAGTAAGAAGGTTTACTAAGGCAATACAGCTTAAATTTGTAATAGTTGCAATCAAAAATTTTAAATTTTAAAAGTATCTTAAGGATAATTTACAGTTATTACTTACCGATAACCTCTGTGATGTTGTTAGCGTCCATGGCGTGGAGAGGTCCCCCGCTGTCGCCCTGTTGGGCAATCAAAGTTATTCGTGAGCAAAGGTATAAAAAACTCTTAACTTTGTTTTGGCTATATCCTGATATTATTTCTGCTACACAGGGTGATTCTGGATAGCCGGAAAAATTGAAGGACTAGTGAAAATTGAGAAAAAAGTTTATATAAACATATGTTCGAAAATGCTTCGTTAGCAGGTTACGACTAAAGAAGTATTTCGCACGGATTTCAGTACCTCCGTTAAAGTGAAGCCATGCTGGTTTTTGGGTGTTATTCAAAGTGTCAAATGTAGTTTATTTTAATGTAAAATGAGCTGAAAATTTAATAAAACTAGAATATCAAACTATAGATTAAGTTGTTTTTTAGGAAACCAGGATAAAACGCAAAAATCTAAGCCAAAATAAACAGCCATTTTTACATTTAATCAGCTATAACTCTGTTATCATATCAATAAACAAATATTTTTTTAAATAAGAGCTATACAAGGTGAGTCTCTTAAACTATTTTAGTTACAACATGGTAAGTAACACCATTTGAAAGACCGTTAAATTTGCTATATAATTTTTTTTAAATTTAATTTTAGTATTAAAACATAGTACTTTAATAATAACTCTTTTTTACAGTTTTTAAATAGCTTTAAAGTAAAAAGATATTTTTACTAAAATCGTCTAAACAAATTTAAGGCTTAATATAACCAGCTAAATATTTCTTATTCTTATGTCCAATTGCATAAAAACTTTCTCATTTGCTTATCTTTAAAAAAATGTCTAAATATTAAGGGGCCATACATTAAAATAATGTTGAAATTTCATTGAAATGTTGAGAAGGTACAGCATTGACTTGTACAATTTTGGTCCTTAACAACAAACTAATTACCGTAGGTGCGGAATCTGCTTGAAAGACGATGTGGTGGCGCAATTCCAGTGGCAAGTCTTCAAGGATTAAAGGTTTCCGTTAAGAATTCCAGATATTAAATGCCATTTAAGGGTGGCAGGACAGGGTAAGGTCCTAAAAGCCGGCTTCCAATAAGTCCAATTCAGACATTTACTTTGAACCGTACTTGTTGAGAAGATTCATGTTTCATGTGAGGATTCTCTGAAGCATAGTAATGTTCATTATATATGTTTAAAAAAATCACTAGTAAATGTTAACTTGTCTGTTAATGTGTCCACCAAATGGTCTTGAGAAAATTCCGACGATCACATTGACGAATCAAGCGACAGAACTGAACTCTCAGAGGAGGATCTCTTAGTTCTAAGGCTTTCACTCGAATAAAATAGTAAGGATGCAGCTTTTCTTTACTTATACGTCTATTATACTGACTTTTAACATATGATTGGGAAACTCCAAACTCACGTGCAACTGATCTTGAATGTGTTATTAGGTATCCTGCAAAGTGGTTAAGAACTGCTTCTTCAACTTCAACGTCTTGAATTACATTCCCAATTAATCGAGTATTAGTAGGAAACCTTCCATTTTCACGCAAGCAGCAATGAACGTTGATAAAAGTCCTTTCATTTGTAAGCCTTCTGTTGGAATAGCGGTGACTGTACTCACGTCGACTTTCTGTTGCATTATAGTCACATAAACCGTAAACCATAATAATTTCAACATATTCCTGACAGGTAAAAGACATGACAACTCAAAACAGCAATGATAACTACTGCTATGACTTCAGAAAAGCTTAAGTTATAGAGCGCAATTCAAAACCAACAAAAGCCAAATAAATAAGTAGTCACATAGTACAACAATAAAAATCAGCTGATTTTAATTTGTTTACTTCCTAGTCATCTGATACAGTCAAAATATTCAGCTAATGAAGGAATTACTAACAGCTAGGGTAATTAGTTTGTTGTAAAGGGCCAAAATTGTAAATGTTCATGCTGTACCTTATCAACATTTTTTCAACGAATGACCCCTTAATATTTATACATCATTTTAAGGCTAAATAAACGAATAAGTATTTTATACAATTGTACGTAAGAATAATAAATATTTAGCTGGTTATATTAAGCCTTAAATTTGTTTAGAAAATGTCTGTAAAAATATTTTTTACTTTAAAGCTATTTCAAAAGCATTGTAAAAGAAGTTATTATTAAAGTATTATATGTGTAACATATACAAAATATAATGTTCTTTCAAATAGTGTTACTTACCATGTTTTAACCAAAATCGTTTGCGTTCTTTCGTCAAACTAATGGAACAAGTCGCGACATTTAAAAATCACAAAATGCTCTATGACAGCTATACGGTTAAGATATGATATGTACTTATATGAATTTTTTATTTCTTTTTGTAAGTAAAATCAATAGTTAATATTAATGTAGTGTAGTGGTGCGGAATCTGTGGCGCAATTCCAGTGGCAAGTCTTCAAGGATTAAAGGTTTCCGTTAAGAATTCCAGATATTAAATGCCATTTAAGGGTGGCAGGACAGGGTAAGGTCCTAAAAGCCGGCTTCCAATAAGTCCAATTCAGACATTTACTTTGAACCGTACTTGTTGAGAAGATTCATGTTTCATGTGAGGATTCTCTGAAGCATAGTAATGTTCATTATATATGTTTAAAAAAATCACTAGTAAATGTTAACTTGTCTGTTAATCTGTCCACAAAATGGTCTTGAGAAAATTCCGACGATCACATTGACGAATCAAGTGACAGAACTGAACTCTCAGAGGAGAATCTCTTTGTTCTAAGGCTTTCACTCGAATAAAATAGTAAGGATGCAGCTTTTCTTTGCTTATACGTCTATTTTACTGACTTTTAACATATGATTGGGAAACTCCAAACTGACGTGCAACTGATCTTGAATGTGTTATTAGGTATCCTGCAAAGTGGTTAAGAACTGCTTCTTCAACTTCAATGTCTTGAATTACATTCCCAATTAATCGAGTATTAGTAGGAAACCTTCCATTTTCACGCAAGCAGCAATGAACGTTGATAAAAGTCCTTTCATTTGTAAGCCTTCTGTTGGGATAGCGGTGACTGTACTCACGTCGACTTTCTGTTGCATTATAGTCACATAAACCGTAAACCATAATAATTTCAACATATTCCTGACAGGTAAAGGACATGACAACTCAAAACAGCAATGATAACTACTGCTATGACTTCAGAAAAGCTTAAGTTATAGAGCGCAATTCAAAACCAACAAAAGCCAAATAAATAAGTAGTTACATAGTACAACAATAAAAATCAGCTGATTTTAATTTGTTTACTTCCTAGTCATCTGATACAGTCAAAATATTCAGCTAATGAAGGAATTACTAACAGCTAGGGTAATTAGTTTGTTGTAAAGGGCCAAAATTGTAAATGTTCATGCTGTACCTTATCAACATTTTTTCAACGAATGACCCCTTAATATTTATACATCATTTTAAGGCTAAATAAACGAATAAGTATTTTATACAATTGTACGTAAGAATAATAAATATTTAGCTGGTTATATTAAGCCTTAAATTTGTTTAGAAAATGTCTGTAAAAATATTTTTTACTTTAAAGCTATTTCAAAAGCATTGTAAAAGAAGTTATTATTAAAGTATTATATGTGTAACATATACAAAATATAATGTTCTTTCAAATAGTGTTACTTACCATGTTTTAACCAAAATCGTTTGCGTTCTTTCGTCAAACTAATGGAACAAGTCGCGACATTTAAAAATCACAAAATGCTCTATGACAGCTATACGGTTAAGATATGATATGTACTTATATGAATTTTTTATTTCTTTTTGTAAGTAAAATCAATAGTTAATATTAATGTAGTGAGTAAAGACTCACCCTGTGTATAGATAATTTAATTCTGAACAAAGTTATGTAAATAGAATTGACATTAAAAAATTGCAAATAAAAGGAATTTATTAAATACAAAATATTCAAAATGGATAAAATACACTTGATTTTCAACAAAAATAGCTATATTTTTTATTTCATACTTTATTCTCGGGTTTCTCAAAACAACTTTTATTCAATTTTTCAGTTAATTTTACATAAAATACACATATCATTTGATATTTCAATCAACGCTAAAAAAACAGTAGGCCTACGGCCTCATTTTAACGGGGTACTGAAGGCCAAGCGAAATCTTTCTTTAGCCGTAACTCGCTAAAGAAGCATTTCCAAACCCATGTTTATATAAATATTTTTCATATTTTTCTCTAGTAGAACACGTCCTTAAATTATTTCTATTTCTTCCTCAATAAGCGATGAACTAAAAAATTAAACAAAATCAATTGTTAAAAAATGAATAATTTATATTTATGTGGTAGTTTTAGAATGAAGTACTAGAAAAAGTAAAAAAATCCTCCTTATACAATTTTGCCGGTGTATATATTTTTCAATGTTTTTGATGTGTAATGAAAGGTGTTTCGAGTAAACGTTTACCAAATACAAATATTATGAGTTGATAGATTTTACACCAAAGCCTAATGTAATCACCATTTAGAGGGAAATTGTCAATTACTTGACATGTTAAGTGCCGAAAGAATCTATCGAGTCCAATTTTACAAGTCACGTGATTTAACCTGTGGAAAGAGATTCTTTACATCTGAAACATATGATGACGTACGCGCGCGAGTATGGCATTTTCTTCTCACCTGACAGGCGTCTTTCTTGCCGTCGGGGAAGCCCGCGCATATCATGTTGTCGGTGATCTTGTTGCTGGGGTAGCCCTTGTCGCGGCACTCCTCCAGGGGGATGATGGGGACAGCCACCTTCTGCAGCGACTCGGAGGTCTTCTTACGCTCGGCCAGCCGCCCCCAGCCAGCCACCGTCGCCGCCCTCCCGGAGTAGTCGTCCTCATCTGGTGACCAACAACAACAACTTTCACTTTTGTTAATTCAAATATTTGTATACAATTTCATTGTCATTTGGAGAATAAATATCTGGAACATGTGTTTTGGAAGCAAAAAAAAACTTTACCCTATATCGCTATGTATTGAGGGGGGTTAACCAACGGACCGTCTAGCGAACGATGGCTCACCCACCCTATTGATGGGCTCCTAACCTTTTTGAGAGGTCTCTAAGTAATTGTCCCTCAGCTCTCCCTCCTCGAGGGTTGTGGAATACCTTCTACGGTTAGATAAGTCGTAACTCAGACTTATCACGGGGCATGGACAAATGAGGAGCATTTTGCTCTGCAGCACGGGCAGTCTTAAGTGATCTCCGATCATCTACTATATGACTGCATCGAGCTGAGTGGAATAACAAGGACACCTTCAGCAGTTGGTCAAGCTCCTAAGACTGGATGGACATTAGGACTCCAACCACGGGTGTGCAAGTGAATGGCTGACGTGCTTAAAGACACATGTTCCGTCGAGACAAGGGAGGCCTACCTGTTGTATGGTATTTTAAAGCCATTATTAAGATTGTATATTAAGACTTACATTGTTTTGTTAAGCTGGTTTCTCTGAATGAAATACAGTACAGCCTTATTGCTTTACAGCCTTATTGTACAACGGTATTGGCTCTCCTGAATCACTCGCTGCCTTATCTGACAACTTGAAAATTTAGGGTGGTATGTATACTGATTACTCCAGAAAATACCAGCAGAATTCGTCTGAAGAAAGATTAAACGAGAGTCAACCTTATAAGAGATGACAAGGAAATAGTAGGCCTATACGAAACCAATTACACTGTATGGATAAAGGACATTTTAACGCGTCTTATGACCTTGTAAACGCGTCCATCCACACATATTAATGAAGCTTAACTATTAATTAATTAACTAATTTTCATCGTAAAGAAAAAACTTGAAATCTGAGCTTTCAACAATCAAAGTAATTTAGTAAGTAACTATCAAATTGTCCACAAAATTATATCAAATTTACATGTTATTTGAACAAACTATTTAAATAGGGATAACATATCACACCTAAATATAAAATATAGTGTTATAGATTAATATATTCCTAAATCTATAATTACGACAGTAAATAGTTAATTACTCTCTATATAAACCTTTTTAACCATAGTATAACACATTTAATTTTTTCCAAATCTTACGTAAAATAACTCAAAATCACAAACAAGATTTGAACAGGTTAATCGGCGAGTGAAGTATTAAGCGTTCAAATTACCCCTTTGACATCACTAACAAAGAATATGTTCCGGCCGATTGGGCTCATAAAGGCCCAAACCGGACAATAATGCTGTGTATACGTGGCGTGAGACGCTCTGTGTAGCTGTGATTGTGGTCGTCAGACGGACGGACAAATATTACACCGGCCTTTGAAGCTGCCCGGTCATGTGCGTTGATGTTCCACCGTCCAATATGGCGGACGCCACTTTTACATAACCCTGTTTATGCTTTTATTACCTCCCGTCCGCTCCATTTCCATTTAGTCAACCCTATCGGCCCAGAATTACTGTCATTCGCAATAAACCGTTAGATAACTGTACTCCGTTTTGGTGTAATTGTTGTACAAACGATGCCGATGTTCCTTTATTTGTTTCTCTTGTATTTAAGATTATTAATTGTACTTGTAAAATTAATTGTACTCGGTTATTCCCTATGCTAAGATTTTTACATCATAATAGACTCAATTTTTGGAATGGATATGTCTTAGCTCTGGAGGGAGGGTGTTTGCAATTTACGCGACAAAAATTTGAAACAGTGACATCATTTGATTAGTAACGTCATATGCTTAGTGACGTTATACTTTGGTTATAATAACTGCTGTTTAGATGAACTGAAAACATTCCCTTTAGACATATCAATGATCGAACCTTCTTTCCACAGGGAAGTAAATACAAACGTTTTATATGGCAAATTTTATATTTTAAATTTCAAATTCATGAACTAATTATCAAATAAAAGAAATTCTTCAATTGTATTGCTAATGTTATTTCCTCAGATGTTTGGTTGGTTTATTAATTTCTTTTATTTCAAATACATATGTTACGAAGCTATCGGATTTTAGAAAACAAAGCTGTCTTAACTTCAGTGTATGCAGGAATAAGTATTTTCCCAGTGAAATTCATGTCAGGTTCAACCCAAATGTAATCTTACGTGATGATTTACATAGTACATTCTTACTCTCATACGTGGTCTGCTCCACCTGCTCCCTAGATCCCAACCCGTCTTGAATTGACAAAGGATAGGGTGAAATATATTTCCAACGAGACGAATAGGAGGTTCCACGTCAACCTTCGTTATCGTTGGACCCCGTTATCGAGGGTTCTTATTGTTTTTTATTGTGGATCGGGATTTTATCCCAACGATAACTCCTGCCACATTGCCAGCCCGACTACCTCAGCGTATTGGTCAAAGCAGTATCGTGATTACTCTAGTGAATGTACAGTAGGGAGGGGTGAGGTAGGAAAATATGATCGGCTGACTGTCATAGTCTCTTATCACTTAATCACTCTACTTCAAGTTTCATGACAGATTAAGGTATGGACCTAATCTATCAGGGTATTTTAAACGAAATATGAATGAAGATTGAGGGTAATGGTGGATTATCCCCTTTATACGTATACCACCTTTTAAATAGCGGTTTAATTGTTTTCTGGTGTACCAAACCAGTGGTTTAGTGGTAAAAAATTGTGGTTTACTGTATAAAAATATCAAGACCTGACTTAAGTGCGCATAGCGCTGTTTGTCGGCGACCAATTTACGTTCCATCATATCACAATATACGTGATATTGCCGACCATACAGCGCTCTGTCAAGTTTAGTTAGGTTGGTTTTTGATATTTATATAAGTATATGGTTAATAATATGTTTATACTCTCAATAACCTCTGGTTTTCTGTTAAACCTACATTTTTCATTTATTCAGCGTAACCAAAACTCTGTGTTTTTTTTATAATTAATTCATCAATAGTTCAATAGTTTCGAAATTTATGTAGGAAATCGACTTGAAATTGAATGAAAAAATGAAATTAAATACACAATCTTTCAAATTGACATGCTTGTTAACACCAGAAACCATTATACAGCTTTTAAACAGTGGTATACGTATAACGGAAAAGATCCGTAATGGTTTTAAAATATTATATAGGTTGTACTTTAAGTGCAAAAAATTTCATTTGTAAGGACCATTTACAATACAAATAAATGTGAAAACGATCAAAGTCACTCAGTCTGGGAATGAACCTGTGATCTCCAGGTTATGAAACGGGCTCTAACTACTAGGTCGTGAGGGTAGGAATCCCTCCCTACCCTTGACTTCTAGAAAGTCTTGGGTCTAAGGACCTAAGGCCTCGAACCCAAACCACTTTATATTACTGTACTAACCTCCCCTCTTGGATAACAAATTATTTTCATTTGAAATACAGCTATATAACTTGCTTGGGTTGTGAAATCATTTTTAATGTGCCGTATCCAGTATTGGTATATGGACGGACGAAAGTTAGCTGGAATACAAATGAAATGAAGTACTTTCAATGAATACGTTTGAATAGTTACCATAAAAAGTTATTTTTAAATGAATCATGCAAAATATGAGTGACAGTTTTTGTGCATCCACTCCCCCAGTGAGGATGTAATATACTAAAGAATATACAGTGACTGGTCTCTGTAATATATAACTCCAACCAAGATGGCGTTTGTGTCGATGCGATGCAACAAGACGGACGAAGGTCTAAGACACCGTTTTCTTTACGATATCTGTATGATTAGTCTATTCTCATCTTACATGTTATATCCTGCGGCACTCCGCTGTCGTTGTTTTTATCACGTTGCCAATATCTACGTTGCCCTAACTTAACATAGTTTAGTTAGGGCAACAACTAGGCTAGGTTACAAAAATGAAGTATTTGGAGACTCAGACTTTCCATGTTGGGCTTTACAAATTAATTTTTTGTGGGGTCTTAGCGTACTCAAGATAATAACTCTCCAAGTCACAAAACTCTGAACCGAAAAATTGTATTAAAAAATTGTAATTATTTTGAAAAATCCTGGAAATGTTCGAGTTATCCTGGCTACTGCTCTAATCGTTTTTTCCCACAAAAATAGTTGAAACTAGTGTTGAAACTTGTGGAACCCCAGAGGACTAATGAATAATTAATATGCGTCCTAAAAAGGGAAAAATAGAAAACCCTGGCTAAGTGATTGTTTTCAAATTTAGTGACTTGTTTAACGAAATACACTACTATCTTAGAAGCATATTTTAAAATGTTTTGACATTTTCCAAATATTGCATTTTTAGAAAGAAAATTAATTATGGAAATGTACTTAAACTCTTTTGATAAAATGCAAATTGTGCTTTGCTGCAAACTTTCAAAGTGGATATTTCAAAACCGTTTCAGTGAACAATAGTTTAAATAATCGATAAGTACTAATTTAATTACAAAATAATGTTATTGAATTAAGTTTTTATTATGTATTTCTTGTATAGTCTTGTTCTTATTATATTGTTGTTAGTATAGTCAATAAATAACACCATATTTATAATCATATTTCAGTGCTTGAGTAAAGTTAATCAGTAAAAAATTTATCTGCCTTTTTTATATTGCGAACAAATTCCCCAAAATTGTCGTTTGTTCAGTTACGGTCATCCACATCATTTTTCACAATTATTATTACATTAAGAATCAGGAAATACATCGAATATATATTTTGATTCAGTGAAAAGGCTATTTACAAACATTTAAAAAAAATTAAGTAATTTTATTTCAAATTTAATTTGACCAAATTTAATTTACTTAACACCAAAAAACACCAAAAACGTGCCCTATCCTTAACTATAAAATTAATATTTCGAAGAAGCCAAACAGGTGTCCACAGCAAGCCTACAAATGACGTCCACCCAAGTTGGTCACCGTTTATTTAAGGTGGTCTTCCCACCACCATAATACACATCTGCAAGATAAATTGGGATTACTCATAGTCAGGATTCGGACCCCCGCACTTCCGAACGACTTCCAACGTTTACTCGTCAGTGAACGCCGTATACCTCTCGACCACCAGTGCACAATCATATAAAGCGCTTAATTGGCTACAAAGCATACTCTAGCATCAATAGAGAACCATTTGAGTTAGTTCCAAGCTCGGCTCATAGGTGGCAGTTCTGCAGGCCCTCGCAAGAGTAACATTTCATCAAATCGTGTACCGTCGACAACTTGGCACTAAAAGGTAAAGGTTAATTATTTTGGAAGCGAGTGTTGTTGTGGGGTACAGGCCTACCGTACCAGTGAGTGGGAGACACGCCGGTCTGATGGTGTTGTCCAGCTTCACGGGCTTGTCCAGCTCCAGCACTGCGATGTCATGACTGAATGTAGCTAGCGTGAAGTCCTTGTGGGGCGTCATCCTGACCACGCCCCTCGTCTGCGCCGTGTCGTTGTCGCCTCTGTCGTGTTCCCCTATCGTCACCTTGACGTGCTCCTTCCGTATCCTGCAAATCACGTCACACAAATTTAGTTTGTAATTTAGAGCCACAATTGTAGTTCGGATCTCAATATTAAACTGTAATTTTTGATTGGATGTTAAGCTGTTAATTACAGACCCGTCTAAGAAACGCGTCAGCCTTAGTCAGTCAGAGCTACAAGATTGCGCCACAACCATTCTTCGCTCATTTCTCATTCATACTTGGCTTAGAATACCTACCTAGACAGGTTTCATGAACAAAATTTAACCACGCATCTAAATTCGGCCCTTTGGTAGAATAAATGAGGCTCTTAGAAGATAATCTTGACTACGCCCAAATCCGATGCCAGATGGGAGAGAATCTAGTGTCAACGCGTCATCTGGCTCCATACAGTGATACACAAGAATCAATTATAGGAGGATGAAACAGAAGGCGAAAAGCTAACATCTTCACTAGAGTACTAAAGTATTAGTACTACAGTACCATCCTTGAATTCTCTACCTTTTCAAGAAGCAGGCTTCAGTAATCACACGTTTGAACCTACCGATACCGCTAAAATTCCAGAAGAAGATGCGACATGCCGCAAGCCACCCGCTTACCTGACGGACTACATCCTCTTCTAAGGGGAGGGGGGGTGTTATAATTCCTCTATTTAAATTCATATGTAAAGGTGTATTGTTTGTCTGTTGACTTTGCTTATCTTTCATTTGACCATGTTGCATTAAGTGAATGGAAGCCTGTGTGTTTATTTATTGTCTCTTATTTTACTACAAGTATTAAATGTCGTTAAGTAATTATTTTACTTTATTAGTTAAGATGTTACTTATTTAATTATTATCTATACTATAAGTATAGATCATGGATATGTATAAAGGATTTTTTTCAGATCCTCTAAATAGCTGTCCTAATAACCATATGACGTCACTTCAAAATTTTGTCTGAGGGATTGCCAATCCCCCTTCCAGAGCTAAGATACAAGCATGTCAAAAATTCTATAAATATCTTTACAGTTCCTAGTAAAATTCAAACTTAAACAAAGATTCACACTTTGTACACCTCTGAATAATATTTAAACAATAAGTTTGTTTTTTAACAGAAAGCAAACTATACAAGCTGAGCGTAACCTTTTGAGTATTTCAAAGCTGATATCAAAACACAAAGGATTAAAGTTTCTCATCGTCCTCTATAATCGAAGTGCGTTCATATCAGTAGAAATAATTTAAATTATTCGCAGACTTCAAAGGGATTCAACCAATAATTTCACATCAGGGAACAAATGAACAGAAGCGCTGCGGTGCATCGGCTTGAGAGCGTGCGCCAACTTAGAAACGAATACAAGTTATAAGGCAAAGTGCTGATGGATTCAATAATGAGAGACAAATGAATCTGATTAGTTCAGTAACAATGTAATTACAAACATCAGCTGATCAACAGACTGCCGGTGACAGAGCAATTATTGTTCCGTGCAATGAACAATCTTTCCGTTTCAGAGACTGCGGGGAACTCGACATGAACATTGAACAACAGTGCGGTGGCGTTGTGTCATTCTACTTGGGAGGCGAACGTTCAATCGCGGGTGTGTTGTGTTCGGATAATCTAATTACCTTACAAGCTAATAGTTTGACTATTCATTAGGCACACGTTATTATTAATTAAATGTTTAAATACCTGTAATACTGTCTATGATCTTGTATTGGCGCTGACGAACACTGGTTTCGAACGTTATAGGTCCATTATCAAGCAGAATACCAAGATGAAATTAAAATTTTCCTCGACACTACTTTAGTGAAGAGACGTCATCCACAACACGAACACACACGCAAACACGAAATGCATTTAATAATTTATAGAAGCCAGTGGCAGTTTGAGGTAAATATAATGGCAGTGGTAACGTAATTAGGAATGGGTTGTTACGTCATCATGGTGATATGTTCGACTTACTAGACCAGTCATGACTCAGCATTAGCCGACTTCCCCTCGCTCCCGACCTATTTTTTGTTATCTGGCCAGATTATTAAATGTATTTCGTATTTCGTGTTTGCATTGTGTTTTTGTTGTGGATGACGTCTCTTCACTACAGTAGTGTGTAGGATAATTTTAATTTAAACTTGGTATTCGGCTTGATAATGGCCCTAAAATGTCCAAAACAAGTAGTCGTCAGCACCAATACATAACCATAGACAGTATTACAGGTATTTAGACCTTTCTTTAGTAATGCAAATGATCCAGAGGCTACAACGGTCAAATTGAATTATTACCACATTAAATGTCTGAAACGGAAACCTACCCAGCTGAATTAAGATGATTGAGGCGCGATATTTTAATTTTGACACGGATATGTCTTAACTCAGGGGGAATGTTAGCAATTTGAAACATAAGAACATCTGTTTAGATGAACTGAAATGATCTGGTATGATCATTTCTAACCTATTTCCCATAGGGAAGTAAATAAAGATTTTTTTCTGCCTCCTTTTCATCCCAGGATATGATAGTCCAGGCAATCGCTCTAACCCGTTTTACACATTACTTCAGGTTAGACCTAGCCTTACGTGTGTACACGTCTGGCAGACTAACGCCTCCTGTACACCTGGGTCCCTGGGACCCAACGTTGTATTTGCTTATGGATACATAAAAACAAACCAAAACTTTCATTGTAATATGTCATTTTATAGATTATATTGTTTTCTTAATGAAAAAAATATAATGAGCTAGCTTATTTATCATTTTATGGCACTCAATGAAAAATGATGGAATCAAGTCAAATATTTGCACTTCAACTTTTTTCATTTATTTGAAAATTATAAACAAACTTTTTGACGCTCTGGTTTATTGTAGATAAACAGGAAACCTAAACTCAGAATGAGACGCCACCCAGTTCCCTCGCTTAAGGACGACTAAAGACTAATTTATATGTGCAATAAAGTGCAACACGCACTGCGTATGCGTTGACAAAACAAAAAAGTGGCCGGGTCTGAGGTGGACTATTCTAGGTGGATTAATTCTAGGTGAATTATTCCAGGTGGATTATTCTAGGTGTACAGGCCAAAGACTAGTGAATTGGTCAATTGGTGGTTGGCTGGATTCAAACCCGGGACCATGGACAATTAAGTTCTGCGCTCCGCCCCTAGACCAGCACGCACTTACGCTCTGCCCCTAGACCAGCACGCACCTACGCTCTGCCCCTAGACCAGCACGCACTTACGCTCGACCCCTAGACCAGCACGCACTTACGCTCTGCCCCTAGACCAGCACGCACCTACGCTCTGCCCCTAGACCAGCACGCACTTACGCTCGATTTTGTTGTACCGTTACTAATTAAGGTTGACGTGTTTCTTCGGTAGGGCCGTTAATTATAATGGCGCAACAGCCAATGTGGATGCGCCTACAGTTTAACGTGGAATCAGAATCAGAATTTCGCCTCTTAATTACGTACTGGTCTAATCTTGTTAAAATCTTTGTGGATGAACATAATATTCAATTGTGCGGACGTTAATTAATCCACACCAGAGACCATAGCATTCACAGACCATCACTCATAGCTACCCACAATTCTTGACCTCCAAGTAGTTGGACTGCAGGACTCATCACCGTACTAGTATATGTCCTTTCTTCAAAAAAGAGAAAAACAACTTATTAATGCGCTGTAGTATACCTTGTATGAAAAGAGGGTGAGCTTCAATGGTCATATGTATAAATGAAGCTAAAACGTTACAGTTCAATAATGTCTTTTAACAACCACATCTTTAGGTCAGAGATACCGCAATCCTCCATAATATTCTTCATAAACTTAAAATTTTGACATTTGAATGTTATTTTTCACAGATTTTACAAAACTAAAATTGCCGTGATGGGTAATATACGTACAAGCATCATTAATAAAGCTCAAACATACTACAGCGGCCACGACAGCGACCACCTGCTGGCAGCCAAATTAAACATTGAATCATATGGAACGAACGGCACGCACTAGACAAAGTCGCTCCGCTTGAACTTACCCACAGGAACTTACCCACTGTCATGACACTGTTACAGCAGACCAGTTCTCTAGGACCCTCAGGACCTCTATGTACCTCCTGTTGTCATTACATTACTTACTACCGACCTGTTCTCTAGGACCTTCCATCAGGACCTTACCCACTGTCATGATACTGTTACTACCGACCAGTTCTCTAAGACCCTCAGGACCTCTAGGTACCCACTGTTGTCATTACATTACTTACTACCGACCTGTTCTCTAGGTCCTTCCTTCAGGACCTTACCCACTGTTATCATGACACTGTTACTACCGACCAGTTCTCTAAGACCCTCAGGACCTCTAGGTACCCACTGTTGTCATTACATTACTTACTACCGACCTGTTCTCTAGGACCTTCCATCAGGACCTTACCCACTGTTATCATGACACTGTTACTACCGACCAGTTCTCTAAGACCCTCAGGACCTCTAGGTACCCACTGTTGTCATTACATTACTTACTACCGACCTGTTCTCTAGGACCTTCCATCAGGACCTTACCCACTGTCATGATACTGTTACTACCGACCAGTTCTCTAAGACCCTCAGGACCTCTAGGTACCCACTGTTGTCATTACATTACTTACTACCGACCTGTTCTCTAGGTCCTTCCTTCAGGACCTTACCCACTGTCATGATACTGTTACTACCGACCAGTTCTCTAAGACCCTCAGGACCTCTAGGTACCCACTGTTGTCATTACATTACTTACTACCGACCTGTTCTCTAGGTCCTTCCTTCAGGACCTTACCCACTGTTATCATGACACTGTTACTACCGACCAGTTCTCTAAGACCCTCAGGACCTCTAGGTACCCACTGTTGTCATTACATTACTTTCTACCGACCTGTTCTCTAGGTCCTTCCTTCAGGACCTTACCCACTGTTATCATGACACTGTTACTACCGACCAGTTCTCTAAGACCCTCAAGACCTCTAGGTACCCACTGTTGTCACTACATTAGTTACTACCGACCTGTTCTCTAGGTCCTTCCTTCAGGACCTTACCCACTGTTATCATGACACTGTTACTACCGACCAGTTCTCTAAGACCCTCAAGACCTCTAGGTACCCACTGTTGTCACTACATTAGTTACTACCGACCTGTTCTCTAGGTCCTTCCTTCAGGACCTTACCCACTGTTATCATGACACTGTTACTACCGACCAGTTCTCTAAGACCCTCAAGACCTCTAGGTACCCACTGTTGTCATGACACTGTTACTATGATCAGATCTCTAGTTCCCTCCCTCAGGACCTTACCCACTGTTATCATGACACTGGTACTACCGACCAGTTCTCTAAGACCCTCAGGACCTCTAGGTACCCACTGTTGTCATGACACTGTTACTACCGACCAAATCTCTAGTTCCCTCCCTCAGGACCTTACCATGGCATGTTGTCATGACACTGTTACTACCGACCAGATCTCTAAGACCCTCAGACCTCTAGGTAGCACTGTTGTCACTAAAGTTACTACCGACCTGTCTCTAGTTCCTTCTTCAGGACCTTAACTGTTATCATGACACTGTACTCGACCAGTTCTAGATGACCTCTAGGTACCCATGTTGTCACTTGACCGACCGTTCTCTATCCCCTTAGGATTACCCCTGTTTATGTGTGTACTACGACCATTCTGATCAGGACCTCTAGGACCACTGTTTGATTTACAATGATCAATCTCTAGTCAGGTACCATGGCATGTTTTATGACACTGTTACTATACCGACATCTCTTTTTTAAGACCTTACCATGACATTTTTGTCAAAAGACTAAAGATCTCTATTTTCCTCAGGACCTTACCATGATGTTTAGACACTGTTACTGCTAGTTCTCTTATCTAGGTACTCACATATGCGCCGCGGTGAGGACGTGGCGCGCCGTGATGAGTGTACCTCCGCAGTAGAACTTGTCCCGGTAGGACAGCAGAACTATCCACGGGAACTCGTGCGCCGCCGCCTCCTCTCCTCCTACGATCCTCATTTTGCGGCCGTACTGGCCACACACTGCGGACAAAGGACACACGTTACAACCTTACAACCCTGGGACCACGCCTAACAAGAAAAGTCTTTATTCATTATTCTTCATTTTTACTTTCTCTCCTTATATTAAATAGTAGGCCTATATAGATAAAGTATTGTTTTGGTTAACATTTTAGAATTTCACGTTCAGGGTGGATACATAAGTTTTGAAAGCTCCCTGAACTCAAAAAAGTGGTTTTAGAACTGATATCTGTCGTTCTGTTTATGTACAGATGTCTATGTACAGGTAATATCTTCTTTAATTTTTAAGAGTAGTTTACCCTTTTAAAATTGAAAAATACAAATTTATCAACATCCGCTCTAATAATTTTGATTAAAATATCATAGTTGATATTTACAGTCCCGAATAATATGATACCACCCGTATGTTTTTCAAATTTTTTATTTAAAGAGGCTTTAACATGTCAAACAAATAATTTTTGGCGAAACAATAGTTTTATAAAATAATTTGCCATAAACCATTTAATAATATAGCCATTAAACGAGACGTATTAGTATTTCGTATACTGTATTAGTCTATCTACGACTAATGGCTCCGCAGGAAATTGGAAATAATGAATTGCTGTCTGCGGTAAGCACAGTACGCTGTCTAGGAGCGTTCATTGTTCTTATGGAATAAAAGGCTACCAAAAAAATCAATTTATTCCTGGTGTGTGCTTAAAGTCACATCATCCCATAAAAGTGGCCCCTCTCATACATCAGTAGTCGGTATTTTATAGAGATATATACATTTAAAGTTTTATATCTCCATGTTTTACTTTAAAAAAATACAATGTAGTATCGTAAGATTAGAAATTGTTTTGATTTTTGTAAATGTACGAACGACTATAAATCTATTGATGTAGTGTAGATGACCACTCACCACAGTCGCAGTTGTTGGTGGTTGTGGTGGTGCTACTGCTGTTGTTGACGAACCCCTCCTGCACGTTGGACTCCGGTAGCGGTGGAATCACCTGCATCCATAATAAATTAGTATATTCTAGTAAATAGTATTTTAGATATTCTAGTATTCTCACCTTCTACATAGAGTAAATATTACCATATATCTGGTTTATCTCTTAAAATGCATATTTATGCACCCAAATATCCAGTTATTGTACAGTTTTGTTTATTTAAACGGTATTCAGATTGAGTATTGGAACTTTTAAACGGGTTAGTATTCATTACTCTATAAATTATTTTTTTTCCACAACTCAACAACTTTTTTCAACAAGCAAATCAGGAAAATCATGATTGGACTTTTGTTAACTACATATAAAACCAGTAACGGGAGAGTTAGACCCTTGGAGAATGAGTAACACGTGAGCGTTTTCAATAGGGAAATGACAAAGGAATTGGTTTTTGACAATAAAGACATACGTGTCATAACCCTCTACCCTCATTAAACCATTAGCCATTTTAAAGAACATAATTTTGTTTGTTTTATCATGTTATTATACTCGAATCTATATTATTTAATTATTTACTATGTTTTTTTTTCTAAGGCGAATGTCTTCATCTTGTGTATAACTACAGAGTCAAGCTATTGAAGAACACTATATTATGTATTGTAAGTAATAGTAATATACACAAAACTGATTCTACTTAACACTAAGAAAACTTTAAAAATCGAAGATATCTTCAAAATTGAAAAAGTAAAAAGTATAAATTTTGGCCTGTTGTATAGTAACAATAAGGAAGATGTTGCAAAAAGGAAAACAGTGTTTATGCTATTTCAACGTTTTACAGTTGAAGTGAATTTTTCATAACAAGCTTGCAAAGGGCTAGTAACTTTCAAAAATTACCTTAAATTATAACAATTAATTTTATAAAAATGACAAAATTAACTACCCTAACTTTTAGATTATAAATCCTGTCTGCTGTTGAAATCAACAATAGATATATTTCCATTTCATTGTGTGTCTATTATTTAATATTTTACTGTATCTCAAATCCGTATATGCGTCTAAACAAAAATAATAAAAAATAAATAAAAGTGACCAACTCAATATTGTAAAACAGTGTTGAGTCGGCCACTAACCTAAATACAGTAATGTTATAATGTCAAAACTAACTTCCCCGTCTGACATCGGGTGCATATTTTGACTCTACAGCTTGTTTGCAACATTGACAGTGGTGATAGTTTGTTTGGAATCAGTAAGTACACAGTTAAGTAGGAATGAAAATATATACAAAGAGTATGCTATTTTATTAACATATCCGCCACTGTTGACTAGATTGACAGTGACCAACTCAACAATGGCAAAGAATAAGATTACACGCTTAATGAATTATCCATAGCAACTAAGTTTGTAATAGAATAAAATCGACTGCTATCGATTTTTTATACATACATTCATTTATATATGCCTTAGCCAGACATCGATTTTTGTTTTCGTCAATTCACTATGCTGGCAAAACTGTTATAACATTTTAGCCGAACCAGTTAGAGTTTGGGCATCTGCTAGCCTAACGGTTAGCGTCTTGGACTTCGGTGCAAGAGGTGACGGGTTCGATCTCCGGGATAGCCACAAAATTTAGATGGGAATTCCAGGAAATATAGTGTACTTCGAGGCTGCATAGCTTAAGCTGAGCCTGCCATTGGCAAAACAGAGTGTCAGGTGTCTTCGATATGACGATTTTAGTTGATCGTGACGCAGGTGACCGACTCAAGGGACCCTTGACCGAGACAGGACCTATTTACCTTATAAGACGAAGCTTACTAGAATTCTAAGAGGGTATACATTAATTTAACCCATAATTTATGAGTTTAAGATAACGGCAAACTGAATTTTATTCGTAAAGAACAAAAATAAAGTATCAGCGGTTCGAATGGATCATTAAAGATTCTCTAAATAAAAATAAACTGGTGTGCTTTGAAAAATGCCATTCAACCTTTCCCGACGTAAAGTGTTGAAGGTTTTCCACTGAGGAAAGACTACATTTACTGTGCTTACAATGGTTTGCAGTTTTCTCAGGTAACTCGCACCAATTACTCACCTGCGCTCTATGACTCAGACTTGTTAATTGTTGAGACCAACCAACACTTCCGGGGTCACCGGTATGTCTTTATACTCTCGTGTTTTGTTGTGTGTGACGTAAGCTTGTGCGATTGCTTTTAAATATCTTTGTCATGTTGTTTTTCAACGTGTTTGCCGGAATTT
The DNA here is from genome assembly GCA_023375725.1 of Nephotettix cincticeps. NCBI lineage: Eukaryota > Metazoa > Arthropoda > Insecta > Hemiptera > Cicadellidae > Nephotettix > Nephotettix cincticeps. The sequence goes on along the minus strand of CM041790.1, from coordinate 32,248,691 downwards.
AATGAATAATGAACGTATTATGTAAAGAAATACTGTAAAGACTTTTTCAACAATAAACATTGTTTCCGAAAAGAGATTGCATACTGCCCGACGAAAAAGAATATTTAAAGTTATATAGGATACTAAAATATTGTTTGATGTTAAACTACCGTATTTATTGAAATTACAAATGACAAATAGTTTTGATTCCCGCAGGATGTGGTCCTAACGGTCATAGACTTGTAACTATATTTATTTCGTATAAGACCACCCCGTCAATATGGTGTCCATCCTAAATAAGTATTTAGGTAAATACGTAAATGGTATTAACAATAGTATTTCTCTATTTGAGTTGTTTTAACCTATGTTAAGTCCAAAATAGTCCTAATAATAATTTTAGATGCCACCTTATTTTGAAGATTAGGCGGTGTATTTTTGAGGTTTATGAGTTTAAAATAAAAATAAAAAATTGTTCTCCGTACTAAGTCACCTAAAGTGAAATTCTATAATTTTGAATCTTGAGATTCGTGATTCAGTGTTGCCTATGTTTAAATTTCAATACTCAAGATTTCAAGTCACAATGTTAATTTCTAACGCTCATATTCCAAAAAAACAAAAGAATCCTCACTGTTTTAATATTAGTACAGTTTTTTGTATTATTAATATAATAAACTCTTACTAGCACATTTTAAGAAGAAAAATTACCATAAACATAAAAAATTAGTTTGTAATACTAGATCACAAAAACAGACAGAGGCTATATTTTAGAAATAAAATTAAAAAAGCAAATAATATGAGTAACTAAATAGAATATGATAAATCAATGAATAGTGAGGGAATTAAATTTTGGTACTGTAAGTATAAATACACCCTTCGAAGCAGACCTGTGAACTCAGTGAATTTCGAAATCAATAACAATATATAACAGGTTTGATCAATAGCTGTAATAAACAAGGGAGTTTGCCTATTATCTATAAGATTGTTATGGGAAAGGTTATGCAGGTATGCTGCTGTGAGGAACACTGTGAGTAGGCATTATTAAAATACTATTTTTATTATGACCATATACCAAGTTTTATCAATATCTGCCCATAATAGCCTATTATCCACAAGATCAACATGGGAAAGTTTATGCAGGTTTGCTGCTGTGAGGAACAATGAGCGTAGGTATTTTTAGCATAAAACTTTTTTATTTTGACCTTGTATACCAAGTTTTATCAACATCTGTCTATGAATAAACGAATTTGCCTATTCTATTATATGATTAAATGGGAGAAGAGTATGCAGGTTAGCTGCCATGATACATAATGAATACATAAACTATGATTTTTAAGAATAACATGGTCCCAGGCTTAAGTCTTACCATGAGACCATGAGTAGATAGCTACCTAAGCTATCTTACACATAGCTTCTTTCCGTGGGAAATTCTCTAAAAGAAAGAATAAGTCCTTCATTCCATTGAACCAATACTCAGTAGCCACAACTCCGAATGTCTCTAAATTTATCTGTCTAAACTCTTCAAACTGCACGGTGCACACTGTATAAACGGCGAGCGGAATCGATGTTAGACGGCACCTAACAAAAGTCTCACTAAATGATTTGTTATGCCTTAGTTAATCACTCCAAAAGTTCTAAAGTTCCATGAGGATATATTAGACATACTTTCAGTCCGTTAAGGGGATTCGCTACTCGTAAATGGATAACAATTGAAAACAATTCCCTAAATATATATTTTATAAATAAGAAAATATAAACTTCAACTATGTTACTTAATTCTTTGTGACGTAACTTTAGATTTCCTTAATCTTTACAAATCACATCCACATAATCTCACAGCGCAAAATTTCGATTATCCAAAAGATAGAAATAGATGGAAAAGATATATTCAATGTTTTCAGGACTTCATATTGAAATTCTAAGAGAACGTTGAAGTTCGGTGAATGAAACTTTTGGTGCTCTTTAATAGTGATATATTAAGAAATATGTTGTATTTTTAATGTTATTAAACAATTGGTTTTCTGCAAATTAAAAATTGAAAATAATTTGTTTGCTCTCTTTAAAAATACAATGATAAAAATACATGCATTTTAACATTTTTTAATGTTAGTTAACCTAATAACGAACACATTGATAGCAAAGTGACCAATTTTAAGTGAGCAGTTTTTACTCGTATAAAAATGTAGAATGTTTCAAAGTTACCATTTTTTAGAGAAATACACATGAATATAATGGCTCTATGAACTGCCAAAGATTATCAGAAAATAAAAGTAATGAAAAAATGTTTTACGGGTAGCGAGAATCTTTTTAAGAATGTAATGTTTTTGTTAAAAGGAGTAAAAGAGATAAAACTAAAAGAACATGTAATTTTACGCTCTTTAATGTTACTCAGGATGAATATGATTGAAAACATGCAGATTAGTACAAATAATGAAGAATTTTACAAAGCTATGTAGCCCAACTCAAATGTTGCCACTTGGATAAGCACTATGTTAACAGAATAATTAAACACGCGGAGAGTGGTGGACACTAGACAGACCTGAAGAGCCATGAGGGTGGGCAGGACGACGAGGAGACGGAGACAGACGCGCATCGCGACGCAGCAGACGACAGACAACAGACGACGTCGCGGTGCTGGCGATATATACACGCGTCCGGGCCTTGGACCAGCCTTGTCTATATGGGTCGGAGTGCGGAGTGTGGAGTGTGGAGTGTGGAGTGTGCCCGTGTTGCAACGTATTAGCATTGCAGATGCACCGCCGTGTGCTCGCTCATAACGTAGGCACACGCTACTTCTAAATGTCGATACAAGTTCCAGAACCGAGGAAAACACTAATAAGCGCTACCGGTAGGCTTTTAAAATTGTCATAAAAGCTGTAATATTTTTAAGGAAGTGTGGAAAAAAGCTCAATCTTTGACATGGTTATGTATAAGCTCTAGGAGGGGTGTTAGCAATTTGTGGGACGCAAAAATGTAACAGAAGTGACTTTATATGGTCATGAGAACAGCTGCTGTTTAGAAGACATTTAGAGATATTGGAAAATCCCTTCAGACTCATCCATGATCTAATTTATTTCCCACAGAGGAGTAAATACAATACATTTTTCAAAAATAATTAATGTTGTAAAGCTCAGTTTCTGGCTTCTGAAGATCGTGGTTCTTGCTATTTTTTCTGAACCTTTTAAAACAGCTTTTAATGTATGATTCTAAGTTGGCTGAAAATGATGAAACAATTATTTTTTATGGAAACATTTTGTCATCATTATTATTATTACCTTACTAAAATGGTGACCTGTCTAATGAGGTATTGTAAGCAAGTCGAATTGTAAATGAGTGTAAGATTATTGTGGCTCGACATTTTGTAGTCTTAATACTGACTAAGGCTGACATGTTCCTTATTCAGGACTGTTAATTACCATCCCAATAGCCGATGGCTTCTAAGGGACCTACAGTATAACGTGGGATCCGAACCATAATTTTACCTCTGAACTACACTGGTATTATAATGAGGATAGTACCAGTGAGTATAGTATCCTATGATTCTAAGTTGTTTAAAATGTTAAAACTATTCGAGTCTAACATCATTTTGTGCTATTTAAAATTATATTTAAATTTATTTCTAACCTTTGGTTTTGCTTTAAAGTAGATCCTACTCTGCTCTGGGCTAACATAACATTAACAAGGTGGTTATAAAGTCTCTTTCCCATATTTGTTTTTTATTTGTTAGAAAAATAAATAACTTTTTGGAAACCAGACAAACGTAGCCCAAAGTATCTTTAAAGTTATCGAAAATGTTTAATGGACTCCGAAAATGGGGGATATGGGGAGCAACTCAATGTTTTCGAATGTAAAGCCCCATCGAGATGAACCGCATTTTAAAGGTCTTGAAATTTATCTGGCTGGGTGGTGTAGTGGTTATAATATCTGCCTTCAATACTGAAGAGGTCGCCGGATCAAATCCCGCAAGGGTCGAATCTGGACCCAGTCTACATTTGTCATTGGGCTATTAATTAATGATGCTTCCTATCTTAAATGTTTATTAAATAAGTAAAATTTTGGGTTTTTCAGTAAACTTCATGTTTTGTGGAAACGTATGTTTGAATTTTATAACACAGTTGTAAAAATTGTGGATCTAAGAGTAAGATATGTTTGGCAATAGATAAATACCCCGTTGCAGCATACCTGCGCACTCAGCAAATTTCCACCTCAATAATAATAGAAGTATATGATCAATACCTGTTGATAAATTATTAGAGTATTTTGCCTGTTCTTCTTAAGATTAACATGGGAAAGAGTATACAGGTTTGCTGCTGTGAGGAACACATAAACGAAGATTTTTTTAGTATAAACGTATGGACCCCAACCACATGAAGTTAAATACCAAGTTTCATCCAAAACTATTGGCTAATAAGGGAAATATTAGTTTTTCCTTATCCTCCTTAAGATTAGCATTGGAGCCCCTAAATACAATGTACTGTGTTTAGATTTTTTAATATCTCGGTAACCGTTGGAGATAGAGAAAAACTTTAAGGAACTAAATTGTGTAGTTTTTTGAGCTGATTCTAATGGGGAAAGATAAAATTTGTAATTTTTAAAAATTACATGGAAAAACGCAAAAAACCCCATTTTTGGGGTACAAACCCCCCCCCAAACTACCCGTTCCGATTGACCGATATGTCTGGTTTACGAACTCCCGAGAAAATGTAGAAATACACGTCTCGACCAAATTTGGTCTCGATCGGACCATTTTACCAGAGATAACGGATTAGAGTTATCGTGTTCACAGACACACACATATATATATTATATATAAATTTCAATTTTTGTTTTTGGACTCTGGGCACTTAAAGAAGAAAAAATAACATGGTCCCGGCCTGAAGTCTTGCCATGAAATCTACGGTAATAGCTTCTTCCCTATGGGAAATTTGCTAAAACAGATATTGAACATTCTCTTTAGTAAATAAATAATTCACTAATCACAACACTTCACTCATACAATCTTCGATAACAGCGCGTTTGCTGATCCATTAACTTCTGGGTTAAGTAAACGTTAAGGTGATAAACCCCCAACAATCTCAAGGTCGACAAACAGATGATTACAGATGTAAACCCAGGGGCGCTGCGTTATCAGTGACCTTGTCATCTCTTATCATGGCGGCGGTACTCGGTCAAGGTTGTTCCAGGAGCTATAAACAGGAATCACAAACCTGGTGGCCTAATTGCGCTCTAGGCTGTTTATGTGGGTCAATATTCGTTGGGCCAGAGTGGGTACGAGATTGACCATTCGTTTGGAATAATTATTATTGTTGTATGTAACTCAATTTCCTGGAATAGTCAATTTTAAACATTCACATAACTATGAAGAACGAAGATAATTTTAAAGGACGCATAAAAATCGTAAATGAAAGATAAATATGAAGGATTTTAAAGATGTGGAAAATAGATGCCGAAGTTCGGTTCATTCTAGAACGGTAGTAGGATATGGAAGTCATGGAAGTATTAAGTAAGCTCATTGGCAATTCAGGCTAACTACCTTCTGTAGACTGTACAAGAGGATCACTGACACATTACCTAAGCCAAATCTACTTGTAGGAGAGAACCACTACCTCTACTTCTGCTATTTCAGGTATGTTCTCCTTATGGGTGGGGATAAGATTTAAAGTATGAGTTGTCGTCATTTTACCTGGAGGGTAAAACTTGTCTGATAGTCCTACTATTCAAAAATTACTTATTTACTATTTTTTCAACTATCCAGATTGTATATTTCCATCCATATTCAAAAATTGCTTTGTGGGTTACAAAATTAAGATGAAAACAATAGGTAGGATTTTTTTCGTAGAAGAATTTAACAACAATGTTCTGTTCTTTCGGTCAATAATACCAAATATTTCAATAGTAGTTTATTTGGTATTATGACCATTATTACTTTAAGATTACCCGTTGGAGGTGACCTATCCACGTACTAGTGAGTAATTTCATCTATAATATTATAAAGAAGAGGTGGTTTCTGTATGTTTGTTTGTGGGTTTGTGTGTTTGTGGGTTTGTTGTGGCAAGTGAATGCGAAAAATACTGAACCGACCGGTTTGAAATTTTACACAAAGGTAGATCTTAAACTCATGCAACACATAGTCATACTCATTTCCTTAAAATCCTCTCGGGCTACGCCCTGTGAATGTCCTAAGTTTCAATGTTTACATTTTTAGAGAATGAAAACATAAAACTACTTGAATGTCAACAGCTGTGAATACTAAAATTTGACAGTTCGAGAAGAAGGAGAAGAAGAAGAAAGAGCTGCCGTGACCGTCCTAGGTTTCAATGTTTACATTTTCTAATGACAACATCCGTTTGCACTATATTTTGACAGTTCGGGAAGAAGAAGAAATAAAGTTGATTTTTCAGATAAACTGCTGGATCGAAATTGGTGAATTATTTGAAATAGTGAAATGGTAGATTTTAAGTTTTTGTCCGACGACTGTCTCTATTACATTAATCCTTATCCTCTCCCAATATTTGACATATGTTACTTTGAAATGTTGTAGACACTCCTGTTTTGTCATTTTGTAAACAATGAAGAATTGATTAACAATACCTTAAATGTATCAGTAGAGCCTACACCTTTCAGCCTTTTTAGCCCGTGCGAAGAACGGGTACTTTGGCTAGTTATTAATAATAATGAAATTAGTTTCGTTATAACAAACCACTGCTTGTTCTATGTGTTTTAAAACAACGGCTTTGTTCAGATCAAATTTTTTTTAAGATCTAACTGTTTATCTTCTCGTTTCTCAGAGGATGCGAATAACTTAAACTATTCTCAAAAATTAGTTCATGAATCATATCACGGTACAGGTCTACATATCATAGATTACCATTTGAAATGGTGACCTACCAAGGTAGGTATTTTAAGCTAGGTATGAATGAGAAATAAGTGTAAAGTAATAAGTAGGCTAATCATGGCATGATCTGAGCTACAAGAGTCTTGTCACTAACTATGGCTGACATATTCCTTACACAAGTCTATTAATTAGGCTAACAGCCAACATCCAATGGCATCTAAGGGGCCTACAGTTTAACGTGGAATTTAAACCACTTTTATCTCTGAATTACGAACTGGTCTAATTAATTATGAGGATAGTCTTTGTAGACGATGTATAAATCCACACCAGAGAATATCACATAAACCGACAGTCGCTCATAACTATCCACAATTCCCGACGTCCATGTAGCTGGATTACAGGACACACCACCGTCCCAGCCATATGTTCCCATGTATTTACTATTGTGCAGATGTGAGTGTATTAGGATCCTAAATAACATATTTTGATTTGTGACAGGGTCACGGTTTTTATATAGTAGATAATTATCAGTTTGTTTTAGTATATTTTAATTATGTAATACTTTGTGACCCTGTCACAGATTATTTCATTCATACTTTCTATGTATATAAAGTGTAATATAAAATTACCTCGTTTTTAATTATTTATACACTAGGAATGGCAATAGTTATCTGTGTATCAAGGGATTAAAGTGACACTTTTTGTCCCTGAAGGAAACTGAAAAATACTTTAATCCCATGATACACACAAAACCTTTCATCGACCTACACAAATAACAATCTAAAATAAAGTAATCAGTCTCATTTCTGGGGTCTCCACTAATATTACCCGGCGTTAAACCCACACTGTCAATGTCACTATCCATTTTATTGAGGTAATGTCAACAAACAAAATAACCACCGGAAGCAACAGACAGTGGTACTACCACAACGAACTATATGTTACTATACAGAGTCTCCATGGAAAACGTTGCAGGGTATCGGTAAGTGATTAGGTACATTAAAAGGAATAAAAGAGTACCAAAGGAGGTAAGGCCTAAAACGCTTACTTTCCCAGACATTCGCCATTTTGTATTTTTCACAAAATATCTTTCATTTCAAATATTTTTAACAGATTATTTTCAAAATTGGTATGTGCTTTATACAAGTAGACTACTAATATTAAAAAATAACTAGCATGATACAAGCATAAAATTCAAAATGGTGGCCATTCTATGTTTTACCATTTTTAAAATAATTTAGTTTTAAAATTTTAAAAGGCCGCCATTTTGAATTTTGTGCTTGGATCATACTAGTTATTTTTTAATAATAGTAGTCTACTAGTGTACCGGTAAAACACATAAAAATTTGAAAATAATCCGTTAAAAAAGGTTTGAAATAAAAAATATTTTGTGAAAAATACAAAATGGCGGATATCGGAGAAAATAGGCGTTTAAGGCAATACCTTCAGCAAAACGTTTTTCTTCCTTTTAATGTACCTATCCACTCACCGAAGACCTGAAACAAAGTGTTCCCAGATCCATCCTGTATTATTAATATGGAATTACTTTGGTCCCGTTAGGGACGAAAAGTTCTACTTTTAGCCCCGCGGTAGAACTAAAAAAAGTCAGAAAGTCCCATTGGATGAAATATAGTAGACTACTTTAGTAGTTTATTCCAAATAGTACGGCTTTAGATATTAGGCGGAGGAGTTTTTTATATATAACACCATATGAATTTCATGAGTCCAAGTCTTGTAATGTTACCAGAAATGTGTGAAAAATGAATATTGCTCACACATATGGATATCACTTTGTGAATAGCTTGCAATCCCTTCTCCAATATAAATACTAGTCAATGAGTTATTTACAGTGTTTGTTCAGTAAGCACAAACTCCCGAAGATTGGAAGGTGCGCGGGGTTGCGCGTGTTGGAAGCCAAGACGTGCTCATGAAAATGCATGGTCGGTCCTTGGGTCGCGAGGTGATCCTATAATGCTCTTCGCTCTTTATTGGTTTTACGTCAATTTGGAATTCAATTTTTATCAGGATTACTAATGCACCTTCATGGGGGAAATTATTAAATCAGTTCACGTCTCAACTAAGTGTTCCGATGAATAGAAAAATCTTATTCTACTGCAATACTTTTCAAAACTTAACCAATTGAAGTTACAGTATTAAGTATTTGTAAACGCATTTTGATTTACGATTGTTCATTCTCGATTGTGCTCTAGACGAATAAACACCCACACTGACAAAGAAAGATTTTACTAGCCTTTTTCTTTAATTATTTCTTGCATTTTTATGAGCCTAATAATATGTTTGTATGGCTTCCACAAAATTATTTTATTTTGTTTAATTTAAAGTCCCGTTGTTCCCATATAATTACTTGTAATAATGATAATACTATCATTATGTCAATTAATACATCACGTAATCAGACAAATATATTGTCCAGTGCAAAATTTCAATTTTAATTTAATTTTACTTGTAGGGGTTCTTTTCTCTTTCACATTCATGAAGGTTATGGTTAAATTTACATTTAGGAAATTCAATTAAGAGTTCATCATCATCGGTAGTGACAACAACGACAGTTTTTCCGCAGCATTAAAGCCTGCTACGGCCAACCAATAACCGTAGATTATGTGAATACATCATTAAATTTTATGGGTTCATGTATATTTGATTTAAATAATTTTTATATCTATAGACAGGATCTAATTATTTATTATAAAACTCCTCTATGCTTAGTACTATTTAGTAAGGTATAATAGAGACCGTAAAGCAGCCTGATTAAGACTCTTAACTTAATCAGTTTTAAATGACTCTGTATATAGAATTGGATTATAGTTGTAGTGGCCCATATTTGTATTGGTTGTGCACTATCACTTTGTCGGCTTGGCTCATGTCATTTACGATTCTACTGATGTAAATCGTGTTGCTGCATTTCCTATGGTAATTCGCTAAAAGCCGGACTCCATTTATGTCCATTTAAATAATCCGAAGCTCTCATGTTGACTGGGTTTCCATGTTCAACGTTCCTCCGTCGTTCCCGTCGGTTCTACGTCCAACGTTATCGTTTCTATGTCCAATGTTTCTCAGCCGTTTTCGTCGTTACCATATCCAAAGTTCCTCCGTCGTTACTGTCGGTTCATGTTCAACGTTCCTCCGTCATTCCCGTCGGTTCTATGTCCAACGTTATCGTTTCTATGTCCAATGTTTCTCAGCCGTTTTCGTCGTTACCATATCCAAAGTTCCTCCGTCGTTACTGTCGGTTCATGTTCAACGTTCCTCCGTTGTTCCCGTCGGTTCTATATCCAACGTTCCTCCATCGTTTACGTCGGTTCCATGTCAAACGTTCCTCCATCGTCCCCGTCGGTTCCATGTCTAACGTTCCTCCGTCAATCTCGTCGGTTCAATGTCAAACGTTCCTCCATAGTTCGCATAGTAATCATGTCCAACGTTCCTCCTTCGATCCCGTCATTTACGTGTTCATCTTTCGCTCGTCACGTTTCTTTAATAAGCTATAGCAACAGTAGCAATTATATACAATAAATTTTTATATTTAAAGTATGAAAGCGTCAAATATAGCTGTTTTTCTCACTCACTTTTCCATATATATGAGATTAACTAATCATCAAGTGACGATAAAACATTACTTAATCAGGTTGAAAAAGTGGTAAAGAGTGTTCTCTTTCTTCAAAATGAGTTTATGTTGCAATTAAGGCCTGTGATAATTACATTGTACAGTTACTATTGAAAAATATATACAAGCTTAGGAAGTATTAGGTTTTAAAAGAACTGCTGGAATAAAAATGTCCAAAAATATTTAATTTTATATTTTACAGAATGCCGATGATAATTTATTGATCTATATAAATAAAATTAGAGTTTTGTCTGTACATTGCTCAGAATTGTTCATTTTTTAGTTATTTTTACTTTTCATGCGTTAGAGAAGTCGAAACCGGTCTTATCTCAATTTTTGAGAGAAGGTTTATAAATGCTTTAAATCGCCCGCCGACCCTTGAAAAGTAAATAACGAGCATTTAAAACCCCACTTTTACGCGATATTACACGCATTTTATCCAGTTTTCAATGAATAACCTACTGGTAATAATCAGCTGTCTTTGTAGTTTAAATATTTAATAGAAATCAAAACAAACAGCTGTCAAATCAATATTAGTTAGTTTATATTGGTCATTGATTTTAAACCCATACTATATTAAAAAGTTATGTTAACGTATAACTAATTATAATAGTGGTATAAATGTTCTAATCTATAATAATTGTAAAGTAATGCTAAATAATAAAGCTGGGTATTGATTTATTTTATTTGTATTGATATGTTTAGTGTAATGTATATGAATGTGAAACTCTCTGCATTCCCCCACTACGCTGTAATGATAGCTAACGGTAACTGAAATAAAACTCTTCTTGATTGAGCATCTCAAGACGACACACTTATTTCACCATGTTCTTGATTAATGGTATAAGATTGTATAATTGTGTATAACTAGTGGCTGTTTAAAGCAGATGGATACTCTACAAGTTTTGGCGACGAGGATGGGATTGATTAATAAGTAAAAAGAGTGCTTATTAAATTGGTAATGTACGTTAAAACTTCTACATTGAACAGGTATGTCTTAAGAGCCATAGGCCTGCAGGTTAAAGTTATAAAATCAGAAACAGTATCAAGAGAATACATTAAATCTAAGTCAAGTCGAGTAAAAAATTAAACATTTCTAAAACTAAACATTTTTCCCTTTTATTTCGAACAAGTATGGTTAAAAAACTAGTATTTCAAAAACGTGGTGACAATTATTTTCATGTGAACTTTCATGTTGTTTCGTGCTAAAACAAAGTTTTTGTCATGTCCTTGATAGGCAATATTTCGGAGTTTGATGACTCGTGTGAAGAATGGGACTTGTACATTCAAAGACTTAAACAGTATTTTAAAGCTAATGAAATTAAAGATGATAGTAAAAAAGCTTGTGTTTTACTTTCGGTGGTCGGAAGAAAAGCCTTTAGAGTGTTGTTTGATCTGTGTCAGCCAGACAAACCTGGGGTCAAAAAGTATAGTGAACTAGTTCAGGTCTTAGGTGATCATTTAAATCCTAAACCTTCAGAGATCGCTGAGCGATACAAATTTCAACAGATTCGTTAAGTTAGTGTACAGTCAATTTCAGATTTTGTTGTTACTCTTCAAAGAGGTGCTAAGTTTTGTAACTTCTCCGAAAGTGATGTGTCATTGCGTGATCAGTTTGTCGCTGGACTTCAAAGTGATGTAGTTAAAAGAAAATCATTCACGGAAGTCGATAGTTCAAAATTAACCTTCAAAAAGGTTGTTGAAATCGCATTGTCTTTAGAGTCGGCAGACTTAAACACCACTACCTTGCGTCAGTCTTCGGGCAACTTCAGCTACACCCAACTAAGCCTAACCATGGCAGGGGTTATGTTTCATTCACCAACACTGCTACATCATTTAAGCAGCCTACAAAAGGTCCTCAACCACCTCCAGGAAATAAACAGTTTGTTCATAGTGGCAATAGGCCTAAATTTAGGCAACAACTACCTAAGTCTAATGTTAAAAACTGTAAGTGCTGTGGTAGGAACAATCATGTTACAAGCAATTGTAGATTTCTTTCTTACACATGTTTTAACTGTAATGCTAAGGGTCATTTGGCCAATGTTTGTGCTAAAGGAAAGCCTAAGAATAAAGTAGGATTAAGGCAGCACAATATGACTGCTGAAAATAATGAAATTGTCGTTTGTAATACTAATATTTCTAAATCTGATGATGAATCAATTTCTAGTATTAAAAACTTCGTATCAAGTAGTCTTAAGGATAATTCTCCCTCAATGGTATTTTTAACATTTGTTTGAAGCAAGTTGATGTACATTTAAATTTTAATGATTTGAAACTAGTACCGGTACAAGTAAACATTATGCTGTTTGTGTTAGTATTGAGAATGAAGAAATATATTTATATATTATAGTTATATATTTATATATTTCAGATAGGCTATATAAAAATAGATTTAGTCATGTTCTGTTACAACAAACAAATCTTACACTAAGATCCTATGATGGTAGTAAAATCAAACCACTAGGTTTGATCACTGTAAAGGTTAAGTATGAAAGTAGAATTCAGTCTGAATTGAAACTGTATGTTATCTGTAACGGAGGTCCTGCACTGCTAGGCCGAGATTGGCTTAGTAGCTTAGGTATTACTAGACTGAATTTAAACAATGTTGTTGTATCACACACACCTAGTAAAAAAGTGCAACTGTTGTTTTTTTTTATTTTAAAGATGTTTTTTTCTGAAAAGCTTGGTACTTTTAATAAAGGTAAGGTTATTTTGCAAATCAAACCAGATTCTCAGCCTGTTTTTCACAAGCCACGGCCTGTACCGTTTTCGATTGTCAGAAAAGTCGAAAATGAAATTGATAGGCTAGTAAATTGTAGTATTTTAGAGCCTATTGAAAGCAGTTGCTGGGGAACCCCGATAGAAGCGATTCCTAAATCTGATTCAAGCATACGTCTTTGTGGTGATTATTCTGTAACACTAAATCCTTGTCTTGTTGTAGATCGCTATCCTTTGCCGAAAATTAGTGATTTACTAAATAAATTGTCAGGTGGTAAGATTTTTAGTAAGATCGACTTAAAACAAGCCTACCAGCAAGTGTTACTGGACGATGAGTCAAAAAAATTGACAACTATTTCTACTAGTAAGGGTCTTTTCATGTATTCTCGAATTCCATTTGGAATCACATCAGGGCCTAGTATTTTCCAAAGAATAGCTGTTCAATTAGTAATGGGTATTGAAGGAACTGTAGCTTTCCAAGATGACATTTTAATTTCAGGTAAAAATGAAACTCAGCATTTGGAAAATCTCAGGAAAGTTTTGACTAGACTTAATGATTGTGGTCTAACTGTATGTAAAGAAAAGTGTATTTTTTCAGAACTCAATTAAGTATTTAGGTTATATCATTGACAGTAATGGTCTGCACACAGACCCAGATAAGGTTAGTGCAATTGTAAGTGCTCAGACACCAACCAATGTAACAGAACTGAAGGCATTCCTAGGGCTTGTTAATTTTATGGTTTCTTTGTGCAAAATCTAGCTTCAATTTTGCATCCTTTGTATCAGTTACTACGCAAAAACGTAGATTGGACTTGGTCTAAAGAATGTAATGATTCTTTCAATGAGGTTAAGAAACAAATTACATCTGTAGATTTTTTAGCCCATTACGACCCATGTTTACTTTTAAAATTATCTTGTGATGCAAGCTCTTACGCCTTGGGGTGTGTTCTATCCACAATTTTGGAATCAGGGGAAGAACGTCCGATAGCGTTTGCATCTAGGGTTTTGTCAAAAGCAGAAAAAGGGTATAGTCAGACGGATAAGGAAGCTTTGTCAATTGTGTATGGGATTAAAAAATTCAATCAATATCTTTACGGGCGCCATTTCACTCTTGTGACGGATCATAAGCCGCTTTTGAGTATTTTTGGGAAAAAAAAGGGCATACCTCAAATTGCCGCTAACAGGTTGCAAAGATGGTCCTATTTTTTAAGTGCTTATGATTATTCAATATCTTTTGTCAAATCTGCTGATCATGGAAACGCTGATGGTTTGTCAAGGTTACCTTTAAGTGTAAGTAATAATGAAAATATTGATGATTATGATTTTTTGCAATTTATCCAAGAAGGATGTGTACCGATAAGTGCTAAAAATGTAGCATTAGAAACTAAGAAAGATGTAACATTATCCTTAGTGTTGAAAAATGTTATGTTTGGTTGGCCATCGAACATTGACAGTAGTTTGAAAACCTTTTTCTATAAAAAGGATGAGTTAAATGTTGAAGGAAATTGTCTTATGTGGGGATACAGAGTGGTGATTCCTAGTTGTCTTAGACATAGCCTACTAACTGAGTTGCATAAAAATCATTTAGGCATTGTTAAAATGAAGAGTATTGCTAGATCATGTATGTGGTGGCCTAGTATAGATAAGGATATAGAACAAATTGCCAATACCTGCGAGTATTGTAACAATAGTAGGCAAAATCCTCCAAAATCTGTTCTGCATAGCTGGAATATACCAGATAGACCTTGGTATCGTGTACATGCCGATTTCTTTGGTCCAATAAATAATAAAATGTATCTTGTGGTAATTGACGCTTACTCAAAGTTTATGGAGGTAGTGCCAATGAGTAGTACGGCTAGTACGGCAACAATTTCTCAATTAAGGAAAATGTTTGCGAGGTATGGTTTGCCTTTGGTTTTTGTAACTGACAATGGTCGGCAATGGACTCCTGATGAATTTTCACATTTTATGTAAATTAATGGAATTAGGCACTCACTAACCGCACCATATCATCCCGCGACAAACGGTGGGGCTGAAAATGCTGTTAAGTCACTCAAAAAGTGTTGTAAGATAGCTAAAGAGTCTAATGTAGATATAGAAACTGCAATTGATAGATTTTTGTTTGATTATCGAAATAGTCAACATTGTACTACTTGTGAATCTCCTTCAAAACTTATGTTTGGTAGGAATTTACGCACTAGATTTGATCTGCTTAGACCTTGTAAGAGTGAAAATTGGAAATGTAATGTAGAAAATCAAGGAAAGTATTTCCAAGGTAAAAGGACTGTTTCTTTCAATGAAGGTGAATTAGTCTTAGTTCGTGACTATCGATCTGGTCATAAATGGAGCAAGGCTCGTATTTCTAAGTCTCTCAGCCCTGTATCTTTTGAAGTAAAATTAGTTGATAGTGACATTATTTATAAAAGACATGTTGATCAAATTTTGCCTTTGAATGTTAATGAGAGAAATGTTTTTGTTGGTAACAGTTCTGAAGAAACTTCTTCTGAGGATTCTGTTAATGATGTCTCAAATGAATCTTTTCATGTACCTTCTCCTAGAACTATGCCTGTAACTAGTACACCAATTTTGCGTTCTCAAAGAAATTCCGCTTCTCCTAGTAATGTTTGTGAACAAGAACAAAGTAGGCCTAGCCTAGCTAACCTGATTGATGGTAACGTTAACACTGATCTTGTCATTGACACCGGAACTGTTGTTCCTGAAAGACGGTACCCCTTGAGAGAACGTGCTAAGAGGAAGATTTTTGATTTGTAAGAGGAGAAAGAGAATAGAGCTTAATTATTTTAATTCCAATTGTTTGTTATTAGTTGTTAAAAAGTTACTTGAGAATAGCCAAGAACTTAATTATTTCAATTCCAATTGTTTTGTTATTTACTTGTCAAAAAGTTATTTTGTTAGCAATTGAAAGCTGTTTTCTTACTTGTTATTATGTTTGTAATTTGTTACAAGTTAAACGAGTTATTATACGTCTACTCCTTAAAAGATTCTATGTAACAAGATAAGAGTCAATTTTATTTTATTCTAAAAAGATGTATTGATTAACTTAGCCTATTTAGTAATCAAGCACAAGAAGTATTTTTTGTTTTTACTATGGTTTATCTTATCTTATCTATAATTGATTTTAAAAATTGTAACAAAATATGCTCAATAGAAAGTGTTAAAATTAATTGATTTAGCCTTGTTAAAGGGGAGGGTGATGTAATGTATATGAATGTGAAACTCTCTGCATTCCCCCACTACGCTGTAATGATGGCTAACGGTAACTGAAATAAAACTCTTCTTGATTGAGCATCACAAGATGACACACTTATTTCACCATGTTCCTGATCAATGGTATAAGATTGTATAATTGTGTATAATTAGTGGCTGTTTAAAGCAGATGGATACTCTACATTTAGGATTTCAGGTTTACATTTTGGTATGATAATCTTTCTTCTTTAAACTGAATCCTAAAACCCGTACAAAGGGCGTGCTTACTGCTAGTTGCTGTAATAAAACTTAACAGTTTGAAGATTATTGTGTTTTATTTTTGAAAAATTATGTCCTTGTGGAAGAGTTTTACTTCTTTATTTTATTCAAAATAAGAGTATAATATAGTAATGCAACTAATGTAAATTAAGTCCTAAAAATGTGAATGTATGTAAAATACTTTTCTACGGTTATCTTGTTGTACCAACGCTACCAACGTTGTAACTCTAATTTAGATGTGTATCATCTATCTTCGGCCAACTCTTATTCACAGTAAAGTGGAGGCATCTGCCGGCGTTTTCTGGAACTGCATGTGCGACCGTTACCACCTCCCAGCAGCTTTAAAACTGATTTAACGAGTTGTGTTACAAAATGAAACATGCATTTAAATGAATGAATGTATATCCTTTATGTGTTGCCAAACTATTCATCCGATCGCCATGAAATATTAAAAAGTTACTCTATATGTGTCCAGTAAGATATTAGTGAAAAAACAATTTCGAAAACTTCATAAGTTTCCATTTTATGGCGTTTTATATTTCTATTGTTAAACTTATGGGGACTTAGTTCGTTTACAAATTTTCTACAATCAAAACATTTGATTTCTTAAGCTGCGCCTATTGGTTTTCCATTAGCAGTATTCTTTACTATCCAATGCCTCTGAATTCATTAATGTAGAACTATGAAGTAAATACGTGCTGTATAAAATGAACAGCTTTATTCGCCAAGTTAATAGTTTACGGTTTTAGGGGATTATGTATTTATATTTTTTTATTTTCTGTCTGATTCAACGTCACGTGTTTATACGTTGGCCAAAAAAATAATTACAATTTTTACACATATTACGTTTATTATTATAATCAGCTGTTATACATCTTTTCTAATAAACAGTTTGGTTTTGTTTGGGTTTAGGTTGGATTAGAAAATTGTGAATTAATCCACTCAGATTTATTTGTTTTGTGGGAATGTTAATAATTTATTAATGTTATTTATGTATGTTATTTATTTTATTGTTTTATTATTGTTATTAATGTATCTTTCAGTATTGTTATTCACTATGCCGCGACCCAGAATATCTACACAACGAAGCCGTAATACTATTCGACTTGAGAACATGGCCAATCTTAAAGTTAACATGTATTTACTGTTGGCGTTACGAAGTTCGCCGGGTCAGCTAGTAAAGGATAAACGTTAAAGAATAACATATGGCTGTAGGACGAAAATCGATTTTTTACCAGACGAGAGCCACTACAATTGATTTATCGTGGCCAAATACCTCGTATTATGCCTACATAAAACAATCACAAATCCTTGGAAAGAAAAAACATATAAGTCAGTGCTTGTTTAAAAATAATAATAATTAATTGTGTTTCCAAAAATCGTGTTTATAAGAGATATTTTGGCGTATATTTATTTCAAACGTACACCTATTTAAAAATATTACTATTTTTCATAGTTAAAAATAAATATTACTTATTTCTGGAGAAATGTTACTCTAGCCGTGCTTTGGAATCTCCGCATTAACGAATGCAATTTAAAGAGAAACATGAAATTTTCATTAACGGGCACTTATCCAGTACATCAGATTACACATCTTGTGGCGAAATCTGGTCAAAATGAAAAATAAGTTTTAACTTTTTTTCGTGAATTGTAAATACGATCAGTACCGTGTAAATTAAGAGAGATTTTAGAACTAATTTAAGATTTTATTAATAACTAACCTAAAATTTGGAATTAAATTCATACATTTTTTATTGTTAGATAGCATTGTTACTGTACAATGTAGCTGAGGGGTAGACGCTGCTCCAGTGGGTCAAAGGCTGTTGGATCGAAACTTGTGACCGACGACTCCTGTCAGACCATGAGCGGGCACCTCCTGGCTACACGCTATCTGACACACGCCGCTGCGGTACCTCGCTGTCATTACTTTACCTTGGTGATGGGCTGTTGAAATTTAAAAAAAACCGTCGAAGCAGACCTGCGTACTCAGCGTATTTCCAAACCAATAATAATATATGACTAGTTTGATAAGTATCAACTAAATAAGACAGTTTGCCTATTCCCCGTAAGATTAACATAGGAGAGAGTATGCAGGTATGCCGCAGTGACTAACACTGAAAGTAGGCATTTTTAGTATAAACCATTTTCATTTTGACCGTCTGTATCAAGTTTCATCAACATCTGTCCATAAATAAAGGAGTTTGTCTATTCTCTCTATGATTAATATAAGAAAAGGGTATGCATGTTAGCTGTCATCATAAACAAATGAACTATATTTTTAAGCATAAATTAATGAATCTCAACACCTTAACGCTAAATATCAATTGTTTTCCAAAAATATAGGTAAATTAGTGAAAAACTGTTTTTTCTTATCCTCCTTAACATTAACATTGGTGCCCCTAAATACGAAATTCTGTGTTTAGACTTTTTAATATGACGGTAACCATTGGAGATTTGGAGAAAATTTTGTATACTAAATGGTGTAGGTTTTTAAGCTGATTCTAATGGTAAAAGTTAAAATTTAATTAAGAATAAAAATGTTACATTCAAAAAAGTCCATTTTTGGGGTAAACCCCCTCCCCAAACCCGTTCCGATTGACTAATATATATCTGGATCCGGTCCTGTCTGATAAAATGTAATAATACTCATCTCTACCAAACTTGGTCTCGATCTGACCATTTTTACGAGATTTATCGTGTTTATATACACATTTTATATACAGAATGGTTTTAAAGTACTATTTCCCTTACTTTTATTCGACAACTCACATTTAAAGTATTTTTCAACTATGTGATTCATTAAATAAGTACATACCCTAACCTTTTCAGTGTTTAATATAATTGGAAGTTTCCTGAGGTCCAGGATATGGAAGTCAACTTTGAAATGAATTGTGAGATGACTGTCATTCGACATATCAAATATCACTGCCTTTCCCTCCTGAAAACAGTAGTGCAATTGAGATTCAAAAAGGAACCCTTTTCATCACTTTTCCATTATTTGTAAATAAATGTATTTTATTTTTTAAATCCTGATTTGATTGGATTTAATCCTGATTAAATCCAAATTGTGTTTTCGTATGATGTGCATAAGAGCCGATTGATATTGTGTTGGATGTAACTGCAATCCCTACACACACAGAATTAAGAATTAGTTTTAGTTGTTAGATACAAATTTGTTAGATATTAGTAAATCAGTTTCACTAGTCACAACACCAAAATAGGAGATAATTTTTCACATAGGGTATAATGTATATTCTCTTTGTTCTCAAATTTTCACAATGATTATTTATTTCATGTGCATGAGCCATCAGGTTGTATTGGATGAATTCTTTATTAATCTGCATTTGAAATGTGTTAACTAAATTTAATAATTTAGTAAAACTGTCATGTCATGTCAGCTACTATGTAGATTCATATGATAGAGTTGAGTTTAGATTGTTATTGTGTGTGTGTGTGTGTGTGTGTGTGTGTGTGTGTGTGTGTGTGTGTGTGTGTGTGTGTGTGTGTGTGTGTGTGTGTGTGTGTGTGTGTGTGTGTGTGTGTGTGTGTGTGTGTGTGTGTGTGTGTGTGTGTGTGTGTGTGTCTGGATGTGTACAGTGCCACAGCCTACCCCGTTGGTATGATTTAGATGAAATTTGGCATGTATGTATATATTCACGGTATCTCCAAGCATTTTTTTTCATTTTTCATTTTTAAGAAATTAAAAACCCCTAAAAACCCTTAAAAAACGTGAAAAATCCAAATTTCTCAAAAATGGCTCTAACGATTTTGATTATAATTTTACAGTTTATAGTGCACATAGTACTAAATAATTTGACACCACTCGCGTGTCTGTAAAAATGACAGTTCAAAAGTTATGGGCTTTTAAATGTCAGAAAAATCAAATTTTTAAATTTTCATCGAAAACAATAAAAGTAAAGTATAATTTGACTGTCACCATTAAAACCTTAAAAAACTAAACAAATTAGTATTTTGAATTATTTGTCTATGACTAATGGTTCCAAAGAAAAGTTAAATTTACTGTCCGTGATAAACACAGTACGTTGTCTAAAAGCGTCCAATGTTATTCTTATGGAGAATATTAAAATATCAATTTCTTCCTTATTTTTTAACCGTTTTCCATGAAACTTGGTATGAAGTGTAAGGTCAAATCACCCAACAGAACCAACTCAAAAAAGCTTGGTATTACCGGGGGGGGGGTGTTTCCCCCCCATACAATTCGAACAATTAATTTAATTTTGTCTCTCTTGTTTTTATTTTCAGAAATGGGATGATTATTTTTGAAACAATAAATTATTAAATGGTATTTATTTAGATGAACTTTGTAGAACATGATAGTTTTATTACAGATTGTCTTTCTTGAACTTACTTAAGGGAGAAAGTATGTGTCAGTTCACTGGTACCGTTTATTTCTAATTTATTGTTATTTTTCTAGATAACATGGCTTGATGGTAAGTATTTATTTCACTTATCGAGGCCATTATGTAAACTGTGATGTAATTGAAAAAACTAATCCTTTTAAATTCTAATTGTAGGAAAAAGGAAATGCAACACTTGCTTTGAATTTACAATATGGGTAAATAATACGGTTATTTATTAACTGTAATACTACGCAATTTAAAAACATAAATCGGGACGTTAAATGAAAAGTTATTCTACGATATCAGCTGACACGAACCGAATAACTCCTGGGCTTTGAGAATACTGAAGGGGGATTTACCTTTTAAATGGCAAAGCTTTAAACAAACTTAAGAGGGCGTGATTTTTCTTAGAACGAAGATGTTTGATATTTTTATTCCTGTGTGTGCAACTTATTTACGCAAATGGTGTCAACTAATTCAAGACTTGATTATTCACACTTTGGCAAACTGGCAAGTCATATATGCGTATAAAGATAACAGCTCCTATTGCCGTAACCTAGTGTGATATACAGGGTGATTTTTTAAAATGGTACAATACCTAACTTTTTAATTGCACGACTTAGCACCACACTTTACAAATTTTAATGTCAAAAGTTAGATTTGGAACTTGCACGATTTCAAATTTCACTCAGGAATACAATTTTTCAGGAATTTTACAATTTTAAATCGCTGCTAACTTTAAAAAAAATCTAAAGGAACACCCTGTATTTTATTTACTAGATTCTACTCTCTAAAATAAAACATTTTCTTATTGGGTGTTTTTCAATATCACTAAAGGTTGAGGAGCTACGAGGACTTGAAGTTTTGATTTGTTTTTAAATGAGGTTTTTACCTGATCCAGTAGCTAACATTTTAAATCTGTATCAGGTAAATACCTCATATCTCAGATTAAGGTTATGATACGGTCCCTTATCTACTCATATTTAAAAAATCAAAACTTGAAGTCCTTCGTAGCTTCTAAACAATTTGAGATATTGAAAAACACCCAATAACAAAACTGTTTTATTCTATAGATTAGAATCCAAAAACCAAATAAAACACAGAGTGCTCCGTAAGAAATTTTTGAGTTAGTCACCATTTTGAAAAATGGTGGCCATATTGAAAAAATATGAGGTTATATTTCTGAGTAAATCTTAAAATTGAGCAAGTTCTAGATTTATGGGGTACTAGAAGGTGTGGTACTAAGTCGTGTAACTAAAATTTTAGGTATTGGATCGCTTTAAAAAAACTCGTTGGGTATATCTTCAAAACAGTAATATATGGATAGGAATTTTCATCATTTATACATAAAAGTAAATAAATTCCTTAAATGAGCTTTATTTAAAAAATAATGAACATATTTTAATCTAAAATAGTATTTTTATTTAAATGATAAAATGAAATATCTAAAGCCATTTTTCAAAATTATATTATTCAATCCATTAATATCACAGGATATCCACATCCTGAATATCGATAATATCAAAAGATCCTCAGAGCTGAGAGCTTTCCATTACATTTATAATCCTAATAGTTGCATATAGATTCCATGTTATTGTGATATAACAACATGAACGGAGCAAGCAGTGCAATAAAATTAGAGAATCTGTCCAAACTTGATTGAAAAATTAGTTTTATGAAAAAAATTAAAGTCAGTTAAGTTTGATTCTCGTATTTTAAACCTGGACCGTTTTATGTCTAAAATAATTTACCTATAAATTAGATGAAGGCTATACTGACATTCTTGTCTAGGGATTAGATTATATTTTATACTCTATATACTATTAACGAATAATGAACATTGGATTCTTCAAGTAAATGAGGATTAAAAGCTTTACTAAAGCTTCAAGGAAATTGTACTGTTATTGTTTTATTTCTTATTTATTTTCTGAGACGTATTCTGTGTTTTAAATTAACTTAGTAAAACACAATACATTAATGAACTGTTTACTTTTAAAATACACTAAAAGCGTCTTAACATAAATTTTAAAATTCCAAATTGTTTGATTCAAAATGATTTATATAATGCATTTTAATTCATTAAATTCTCAAAAACAAAATATTTATCTATTTATGTATTTTTATATTTTATTTATTAAAAAAGAGAACCCTTTTTCTTGAAACTTGAACTGTTTTGGGTTCTTAACAATGTAAAATAATTTATTTTACCTCGGAAAACACTTTTATAATTTTATTATAACCCTTTGTAAACTAAATGTAACATATAAAGGAGTGATTGACAACGCGACAGTAGCGCTCCGGGCGAGCTCCATGTCAACTACACCAGCGTCAAAGTTACATTGTCGTACTTGCACAGAGCAACAGAGCCGAAACAGTATAGCCTAATATATGCAAATCGGATCTGTCAATAACACTAGGAAACATTTCATTCGTCGATCAGAAATTGTTATTGCTCATGAAAATATTATCATTAACTGTATTCAACAATTTGCTATTTCTAACTGACAAAAATTGCTTTTGGTTTTAACAGTATTACTATCCGAAAGCATAAGGAGCCATAACGGATAACCTAATATACCATAATAAAATTACAACATCGAAATAAGTTCTGTATACACAGAATAAATAGATTTTTAGTAAACAAAATAATGTTTAAACACCTTTGTATGAAATACCTAACAATAAATGTATGAATAGCCGCGAAACCCTGACTAGAAAATCTCAAACCTTTTTTGTAAATCTAAGATTATAAAATATCAATAATCTTTATTCAAAACGGTTAATTTTATGTTTGTATCGTTCTAATCAAATTAATGAATTGAAAACTTTCAAAAAGAACTGAAAAAATATCTTCTAGAACAACGTTTTTACCAGATATCCTCCTAACTACTAAACCAAACTACCTAACCAAACCCGGCCTAACTCCTACCACATCAACCAGAGTGAGCCAGCGACAATCTTACAGAGGAAGAGCTGTAGGAGTGATGATGATGATGATGATGCTGATGTCCCACTAGAAGCGCTGCTGCGCCTTGGTCGTCGTGTACAGTGTGGCTTATATCTGGTCATCCCTGAAATACTCCTTCACTGAGTAGTACGGCCTCTTCAGAAGATACCCCTTAAATTTATTCTTAAATTCAGCTCATTCAGGTATATTTTTGAGATCGCTAGGAATCCTGTTGTAGATCCTGCTACATAAGAACCTAGGACCGTTTCTTGCTAGGCTTGAGTTTACCTGCGGCAAATGTATGTTATTCCTTTGTCTCGTCGAGTAGTTGTGGTGTAGAATAAGTTGTCGAGTAGAATAATATGGAGATAGACAGGTCTCATACCAAAAAAACTGGTCAATCGAGACGACGAGGAGTAAAAGTAAGTACTCATACTCATTAGGTACTCCAGAGTGGCTGAAAGTAGCTTAATATCTCATTTCCTCGTTATTTGCGAGAGGGCTCAAGTCAGTTCATCTCAGTTTCCCGTCAACTTTTGCGAATTATTTGTACGGATATAAACGTATAATTTGTAGGACCTCAAGTTACAAGTTTCTTTAAAAAATACTTACGTCACAGCAGACCTGCGTACTCAGCGAAAATTATATAACATGTTTGATCAATATTCAATATTTATTGGACTTTTCCAGCATGTCTGTGTTTTTAACTACTCAACGTTTCTGGAGGTGAAGAAACTCCACCCTCCGTTTATTACTAATACTAAATAAATTTAAATTTCAATTTATATTTTTTTCAATATTTACAACACTACAGAACAGCTAACGCCTATTATACTATAGCATTAATAATAATAACAATTTACAATAGAAAAATAGAAGGATAGTGGTGGTACATATTTTAGTTACAACAATAATTAAATGATGCTAAATAATGATTTAGCTTACAAACAAGAATATAGATCAGTATCAGACAATAAATAATTACACAATAGACATTTTATAATGGATATTAAAAACAATAAATATCAACAAAAATTGAAAACAATAAATTTAAAATAGACATAACTCACCTGAAATAAAATAAATTACAAGAATAGAACAATAACCTAAAATAAATAATACCAAGCAAATACCAATAACTAAATACCAAGTTTCATCCAATAATATTGGTTAGTAAGGGAAATATTAATTTTCCTTATACTCCTTTAGATTAACACTGGAGCCCCAAAATATAACTTACTGTGTTTAGAGTTTTTTAATATCTCGGTAACCATTGGAGAAAGTGGAAAACTTTAAAATACTAAACTGTGTAGTTTCAAATTGATTCTAATGGGAAAAGATAAAGTTTGAAATGTGTTTAAATTAAATATCAAAACACAAAAAGACCGATTTTAGTGAACAACCCCACTACCAAACTCCCCGTTTCGATTGACCGATATATCTGGATCATGAACTCGTCCGAGTATTGTAAACATAAATTTTACTCAAACACTCCAACCTTTTGTTTATTTATTGACAAATAGTGTGGACGTTAATCCATAACAGAGCATATATAGAGTGTCCATGAAAAACGTTTCAAGACTTCGGTGAGTGATTAGGTACATTAAAAGGAAGAAAAAAGTTCAAATGGAGGTATGGCCTAAAACGCCCATTTTCTCAGATATCCACCATTTTGTATTTTTCACAAAATATTTTTTATTTCAACATTTTCTACCGGATTATTTTCAAATTTCGTATGTGTTTTACACTAGTAGACTACTATCATTAAAAAATAAATAGCATGCATGATCCAACCTCAAAATTCAAAATGGTGGCCATTTAAGATTTTAAAACTAAAATACTTTGAAAACGGTAAAAAATACAATGGCCGCCGTTTTGGATTTTTGGATTGGATCATGCTAGTTATTTTTTTTAATAACAGTAGTCTACAAGTGTAAAAAATATACCAAATTTGAAAATAATCCGTTAGAAAGTGTTAGTGTGAAAGAGACAAAAAATATTTTGTGAAAAATACAAAATGGCCGATATCTGAGAAAATAAGCATTTTAGGCCATACCTCCATTGGAATTTTTTCTTCCTTTTAATTTACCTAACCACTCACCGAAGTCCTGAAACAATTTTCATGGACACCCTGTATACGCCGAGCATCATTCATAACTATCCACAATTCGCGACCTTCAAGTAGTTGGACTACAGCACAGCACACGTCACCGTCCCAGCTTGTCGAGGCGCCGCCGCCTCTGCTACCGCGTAATCGTAGGTGTAGCGAAAGCAGCAGATCGTGCCACTGACCTCTATCAGCGATCTGCGGCTTGCAACTGTCAGTCGTCACCATGCGCGGCGTCCTGGCAGCTCAGCTCCTCGCGCTGGCCCTCTGCCTCTCGCCGCTGCTCGTCGTCGCTCAGGTAACCTACCTTGCCGACATCCTGTGTCAACGGCTCGCCATCGCTCAGGTAACCTTGCCGACATCCTGTGTCAACGGCTCGCCATCGCTCAGGTAACCTACCTTGCCGACATCCTGTGTCAACGGCTCGCCATCGCTCAGGTAACCTTGCCGACATCCTGTGTCAACGGCTCGCCATCGCTCAGGTAACCTTGCCGACATCCTGTGTCAACGGCTCGCCATCGCTCAGGTAACCTTGCCGACATCCTGTGTCAACTGCTGGCCATCGCTCAGGTAACCTTGCCGACATCCTGTGTCAACGGCTCGCCATCGCTCAGGTAACCTTGCCGACATCCTGTGTCAACGGCTCGCCATCGCTCAGGTAACCTTGCCGACATCCTGTGTCAACGGCTCGCCATCGCTCAGGTAACCTTGCCGACATCCTGTGTCAACGGCTCGCCATCGCTCAGGTAACCTTGCCGACATCCTGTGTCAACGGCTCGCCATCGCTCAGGTAACCTTGCCGACATCCTGTGTCAACGGCTCGCCATCGCTCAGGTAACCTTGCCGACATCCTGTGTCAACGGCTCGCCATCGCTCAGGTAACCTTGCCGACATCCTGTGTCAACTGCTGGCCATCGCTCAGGTAACCTTTGCTAATATCCTGTATCAACTGCTGGCCATCGCTCAGGTAACCTTTGCTAATATCCTGTGTCAACGGCTCGCCATCGTTCAGGGAATATTTCTGATAAATAATTGTTGAAGATTATGCGAATTCCTATATAACCTGATATTGACCGATGCCACTGGTTGTTATGGCTCAATACAATCAATATCCTATGTAATTTGAATTGATAAAGTTTATTATATTTGCCTCTATTATTTAATTATCAACGTTAGTTTGCATCAGTATTGAGTCTGAATTTTATTCTCAATTTATTGATTAAATGCTGAATAAACTTCAATCGATTGTTTTAAAATATTTAATTTTGTCGTTATTCTGAAATGAAAGAACAGTTAATGTCAGTCCTTATTCATTCAGGAAGTATTGGGAATATTAAACATAAATGAAAGCTTTCAACCCGCCTAATCCAATAGCAGTCCTGAGAAGCAGTTTGCAGAGCACGCAGACGCTCAAAGAATACGCTAATGAACGCTTTGAATGTTTCTCTCTAAATCGTAAAAATATTTGCAACACTTTCCTAGTAGACCTATTACCAATAAAATCTGTGAACTGGAAAAAAACTAAAGGAATCTGATTTTGTAAAACAATTGGGTCTATTATGCCTTTTTACAAATCATTTTTAATCTTGCAAAACATTCATGTTTTACTCATATTAACACTATAAGAATGGGGTTTTGTATGCTGAATGTGGAGCAGTGTGGCGACCTGGAGGGTCCGTTATCCTCATCGCCAGGAGGCAGAGCTATTGTTGCATCACCATTGTCACCGTCGTGGCGAGGTCAAGGCCGCCGAGCTCTGTGCGATCAGCCTCTCAATCACGTGATTATTTATTGTGTTTAAATGTTCCCGGCAAGACTTATAACCGAATGTGGTTACGTGGTTGTAGCACCCACTTCATAATCTGAAGGTCACCGGTCCATAAAATCATACAAAAATTGCATGATTGTTTAATACTATTCACCTCTGCCTTTGTTCATTGAGCTATTAGATAATTAGATAATTAATCCTGATAAATTCACAATTTTGAAATTACTTTGTGGGTATTTTAATGTGAATATAAGAGAAGGTTATGATGAGTGAAATTATTTTGATGACCCGTAGTTTATCTGTAGTAATGTATTCAGCAAATACCAGCTGATTATTTCCCAGGATTATTAATTTTCAGTGTAATAATTTTCGAAGGCAACTGGGTCCTGTGTTTTGCTCAAGATCACGATCTCATAGTGACGTTCGGTCCACCGTCTAATCTTGTCTTATGATTTAAAAGACATACTAACGGTGTTAGTGGTTGGTGTATTGTAGTATAATATAGGATGAGGGAGTCATTCCCTTTTCTGTATTGTTTTCCTGAACAAGGAATCGATACTATGTGATCCAAAATATATTATTTATTATAATTTATCCAATCAAATTTATTATTTGCTGTAATATATTTGGGGAGGACACTACATGTGCATAATCCTTATCACACCTTGTTTCGGTAGTTGAAATGGAGAGACCCCCAGTATATACGGTTGTTGTAGTATATTATTTGTTTGCTTCTTCCAACACCATATTGAAAAATTTTATGATATAGTATAATATTTTTATTTTATATTTTTTAATTTTATTTAATTATATATTAAAATCACAACCACATGTAACATTATCCTTGTCATCTCACCATGTATTTTGTAACCTTTAGTAATATCTTCCTTAAACCCTAAGTTAACTCTGGACATA
This sequence comes from Nephotettix cincticeps, assembly GCA_023375725.1. Lineage (NCBI taxonomy): Eukaryota > Metazoa > Arthropoda > Insecta > Hemiptera > Cicadellidae > Nephotettix > Nephotettix cincticeps. Next base: position 32,219,956 of record CM041790.1, on the reverse strand, counting down.
AATAGGATGTGGACGGGGTTCACCACTTCTTGGACGACCCCGACATCCTGGAGGGTGACGGCCAAGGCCCCGACATCCTCGGACCCCCCGACAACGACGTGGAGAGGGTGTCGTTCGTGCAGTGGGTCCTGGCTCTGCTGGGGTACCAGCCCACCAAGCCACCGGCGCACCCTCTACCCGACCCCATAGATCCATCCAAGTGCACGCCATGCAGTAAGTTGTATAAACTAAGCTTTAGAGCTAGAGGCAGCGTAGGAATGTCCTCACACAACTCCACAGACAAATTAGGTTTAAAAAAGTCACAATTTGTAAAGTTTGGAACGGTCCTTAAAACTCTAAACTTTTTCCTCTCAAGATTTGGTCGTAATATTAAAGGAGTTAGTACAGCTGTGGCACTGAAGGGGATTTATTTTAGTAAAAAGTAGGAAGAAGTTAGTAGACCCCTAATTAGATGATAATTAAACTATTTATATGGATTTTAAAGACATAAGTCTGTCTAAATCTTCATAATATCTTGGACCCGGGTCTGGACTCGGAAAATAGTTTACCCATGTAGGCCTTTAACTCGACAACTTCACGACCTCTTCCAGGTCTTTAAGAGGTTGCAAAGTTGTTGAGGTTCGTGTAAAAGTCTTCACTAAGCCAAGTTGATCTTTCAGCTACGTTCCTCCTAGTGTTTTAGTGTTCCCACAATGTCTAAGCCTTTCATGCAGAGGTACTACACTGTCTACTCCAAGAGAGTATGCCTAGGTGTTAGATTAAACCAAATTGTCTTTGGTTAAACCCACCTAGCTCTAGGAGAAACAGTAAAGATCCTAAGTTGATAAGTATCCAGGTACGGAATTGTACGACACAGCTCAAACCAATTTTTTCTCAATATTTCACTTTTTACAAACTAAACCGCTAATTATTTTCAGCATAAATATTCCGGTAAAATGTTTAAGAACTGCGGCGTTCTTGGATTTCCTGGTAGGTGGTGAAATTAGAAGAAAGTGATAAACAGGTTTGTGTTTATTGGCGATACATCTGGGCCCATTAGTGGGGTAATAAAGTCAGGTCTGCAGAAATGATACTTTGCATATCGCGGTATAATCCTTCGGTGGAACGGACCGGTTTCTTTATTAGTCATGAACCGGATCTGTACATACTTCTGAATCAATACATCTGGCTTTTAAATGAAAGTAAATATTCCACTTTTACCTGTGTGGAAAATTGTTACCACAATTACTTCCAGTTGAAACATATTTACTTAAGCGTAGAATAGTAATTTTTTTAAAGAATCATTTATAGGGAAATAATTGTTAAGGTCAGGTAAAATTATTATTATGGGACTCTTTTAAGTAAATTTGCCGATATGCCATCTACTCCAGGAATTTTGTTGCAGTTATTTGTTAATAACACCTTTGACTTAACGGATAGTCAAAGATAATATTCTGAATTTTCCACTTTGGCAAAAAAAGGTTTTGGTTACTGTAGGTGAGGAGAAAGTGTCATCATATCTAAGAGGATCGACAGTAACAAAATACGTTACTGTATTACGTATCAAATCATTGACTACATTAACAGTTATAATATTCTTTATTGTTTTATTACAAAAGAAAATTATAAGAATAATAACCAATTCACATAAATTAGAACACTGTAAACCACGATTTGTTAAGTTAAGCTGTCTTACCATTACCAATCTTTATATTTATAATTTTTTGCTATATACTAAAAAGAATTTACCATGCCATGCCTCAAAAAGAGATATACATAAATACAATGTAAGAAAATTGATGTGCCATTTCATATTATCCAAGACATTAAACAGTTATGAAGTATTAGGTTTATAAATGTTCAATAAATTTCCTACAGAGCTTGCGCAACTACCTTTTAATTAATTGTAAACTTGCCTTGTTTATAATCCATTTTATTCAGTATTAGAGTTTTTAAATGCCAAAATTTTTATTTATTAGGCCACTGTATATTGGTCTGTGAATTAAATATTGCACTTTAATGTACAGTACCTGGTGACCGAGCTTTGCTCGGATAGAATACGACATGTATTTTACAAGTTAATTAGCAAAATCAAAACAAATTTACTGCTCAATGAAAACATTTATGTGGTTTAAATAAAACCGTTTTCATAGACCTTAATTAATATGGAATAGACACTGAATAAAAATACAGTATAGTCCTCGGGTGGGGATCGATCATGCGACCTTGCACACGTGAGATCTGAGATCTGAGCGCTACTAGCTGAGCTACGGCGTCGGTCAAGTTCTCGTCGTTGTTTAAGAGTTTTTGGCCAACCTCAATTGTTTTAGCTGATCTTATACTGAATTTAAATGTCCATACAGTTGTTATTATTATACTGTGATCAACTGATTTTGATAGAAAAGGAATGAGGATTGAAAAGCAAAAGGGAAATTTAATTTACACAAGTTAATTTGTTTGTTACAGTGGCTTCAAGCAATAGAATGAATACGTTTTCTTTCAAAACACAAAATATTTTGGAAATACTTTTCTCTGCTTTTATTTCGCACAGTTATGTTACCCTTAAGTTTTTACAAATTGTTTAGTAACCTGATAATTTTACATTTATTACATACATAAAATAAATATTTATGAAAAACCTCTATTCCTATATTGTTCCCCGCCGTCTTCAATCAAGAACTGTCAAACGGTTATAAACAGCTGTTTTGGTTTGTATTGTTTACATTTTATTCTCCATAAGCGTAATGTTAAATTTTTAGATTTTAAACTTAATATTACAAGAAAACACGAATTTTCCTGGACATTAGACCTATCTAGAACTTATTTTCTACTCGGAAATTAGTTATTTCCAAAATTTAAAGAAATTCCTTAGTGCCGTTTTCGAGATCCGTGTGCAAATATATATATACAAACCTTGCTCGTATTATAGTATTGGATACTGTTGTAGGTTAAGTTTAGTTTGTAGTCCTGACTTTGTCTATTACTGAAATGGTTTAATGACAATAAAATTTGTATTTATTTAACGGAAAAATATTTAGCTCATCGGCAATTTCATTTCCCTCACTTACTAAAGCATCCATGTTTGATTTTCATTAGACCCCACTGATTTCCGTGTTCAATTATTAGTTTTACTTTTCTAAGTAGTTTTTCTTTCAAGTATGTTATTTTATTATTTTTTAGAGTCTTTTGAAACCCCAAATTTTTATCATTAGGCTTATTTTTATATATTGAGTATAGATCAGCCAAGGTATCAAAAACTTAACCTTTGGAGCTTTTTGAGAATTTTGATGCTGGAATGTTTTAAGATTTGAATAAAATCGTTAATTCCCACATCAATTCGTTGCTCTCTAAAAATCATAAAATAGTCAGTCTCTCGAAAAAATAGATAACCATTCATATCACTAACGACTAATAAATTACATGAATAATACGCAAGTAAAACATTCAAATCGTACAGAAAGGACGCAACCGTCTGTGAATGCAATCTGTATAATGCCAATATTGCGAGTGACAATGATTGGTCCAGGTCTAGTTGGGCAGTGACGATGAGCGCATCAGCTGATTGTGTACCAACAGCTGACTGCGTACCACTTCTGCATAATTTACAGTGTACCTTGGACAGACGTCCGTGTGTTTGTCATTTTATAAAAAACTGAGACATGTTTTAGAACCAGACAACTGAACAGCTGTCACAGAGTATATATAAATGCGCTCGTTTGTTGCAATGTCTGTTTTGTTGTCAAGATGATGAGATAGTTGTTTGTTGTGGCTACAGAGTGCGGGCTGACCAACAAGCAGACGCGCATCGTCGGTGGCCACGTGACCTACGTGAACCAGTACCCGTGGATGGCGCTGCTCATGTACCGCGGCAGGTTCTACTGCGGCGCCACGCTGCTCAACGCCAAGTACGTCCTCACAGCCTCCCACTGTGTCCACGGGTGAGTAAACAGGCTAGAGATGTCCTGAGGCAGGTCTACGCTTACAAATATATCGTCAGTGCTGCATGACCATGTCAAGTTTGACAAATAAGAATGCCCGTGTGGACAGCACATTTGATCATTTGCAACAAACGATAGGTTTAACAAACCAGCAAAAAGCTAATGGGCCATGCAAGACTGATATCAAGTTGAGACATCTAGTCGGGCGACCGACCTATGTAGAAAATTTCAGTCTGCTTTGTGGCATGGTTTTCTCTAATTTTAGTGTAGTCGCAAGGCCAGAGGCACTGGTCTAATGAGTTCATAGATTTATACCACAATCATCCCTAGAATATGGCAAATGAAATCAAAAGATTATAGCAATAAAACAAAACGGTTCTGGCTTATGCAGCTTTAATAAAGAAAAAGTGTAAGAAAGTAGATCCTCGAGCAAACAAAAACTTAGTTACAAAGTAAATCAACGCTTTTCTTGCGGTTTATTACAAAGAAAATGCTAAAATCAATGCGTCCTGGTGCTGAATATTGGAAAACTGTCATAAATAGATGTGTCAAAACTGAGTTATGTAGCCAATCAGTCTTGTTTATCAAACTCGGCATGATCATGCAACATTGACGGCATGTTTGTAAGTATAATGTAAGTATAAGTACCAGTCTTAATATTGTGAAGGTCCGATACTGAACCTAGCTTCATTTGTACATTGAGCTATTAGATAATGATCCTGGCAAAGCTGATCTTGTCATTAACAAAGCTACATTAAAATCCATTACACTCATTACATTCACAAATACCCAAGTATTTTGAATCCTAAACATGTTGACACACTATAACCAAAACCCAATAAATTTACCTTGTAACGTACACGAATCCATAATTATTACTCCTAAAAGCCACTCCAAGGCCAAATCAGCTTGTTCCTACTACGTAATATTGACAAAATAGGGAAAACGCGTGATGCAGAGGGTAAATATAATCCTTTTGGAACAATATTCATTATTATGTTTAGCTATGTGCAATTAACGGGATTTGGTAGAGGATGGTAAATTATAATCGGCTGTTGGTGGATGTGATATTCTCTGGTGTGGATTAACGTCCACACTATTGCTACATTCATAAGCAAAGACCATCCTCATACCATTTCGTAACTTAGAGGCAAAAGTGGTTCGGATTGCACGTTAAACCGTAGGCCTTTTGATGCCATTGGCTGTTGGGCTATTAATTATTAGTCCTAAATAAGGAATAGTCAGCCTTAATCAGTAACAAGACTATAAGATCGTGCCACAATGATCTTGCACTCTAATCTTTAACGTTTTAGCTTCTAAAAGTGATACTATCTGCTAGGCGAAATACTCACTTAAAGTTTATTTTCACCCCAAAAGATTAACTTTAAAAAGAAACTTTTTGAACAACCAACTTTTTGAAAGATTATGTTATTATTTTTTATTTGAAGACCTATCTAGGACTAATGAGTCTGGGAGAGCTAAGAGTATGTTTAGAATGTGTGCACAAGTAAGCACAATGAAATAGTAAAATCACGTGTTTATAATATCGGTTTGGGACTCATGAATAGCAAATTGTATTTAGATTAGGATAGTAAAATGTTTATATATTATGATACAATTTCCAAAATGACCGAGTTAATATCTGGTTAATAAGGAGTTAATAAAGAAACTGGAAAATGTATAATTGACCTAGCTTTATTAAACGACCTACATTTGGAAAATACAACCGTTTGCAACTTCCTTATACACACACTTCGTATTCAAATTGCCTTTAGTAGCACATAGATTACATGACTCTGACCAGTACACCGTTGACGAAACTCATGACTATTCTAATGACTATTGTCCGACGGAGAACGTGTCAAGGTCGGACAGAAACAAACATTTATAAAAGGTTTATACATTTTGTTAATGCGTAACAATAAATCAAAGTATCTACTTGGGTAGTGAATGGATTAAAGTATATAGCAAAAAAACATGATGGGTGACTTAAAGAAGAAGCTAGAAGGAATTATTTCTTTGGGTGTGTCCATAATTATTTTTAAGATTGTTTTCCTAGATTGTTAAAATGAAAAAGGTATTAATATAAAAAATTACCAAATTTTCTTTGTTACTATAAAGGTAATTGAGTATTGGAAAATTAGGTAATTCTCTTCGTCTTTTTTCATTTTTTAACTAACTTTATTTGATATAGAACACAGGAGACGTAAGAAACTTATGAAGGAATTTTACATCACATTAGGTGTTATTATAAAAATTAAAGGTATCGTTTAAAATAATATGTTGTAAAATATATTTTCTGTTTTATCAACTAAACCAAGAGTTAATATTCTAAGTGTCAAGTTGCAAACTTGCCACGTTCCGGAATTAGACTTAAAGACCAGCGGCGCGAATTTGATGTGTTCCAGAATGGCTTTGGGGCCAGAAGCGCGTATGAGATGTTCTGGAGCGGTCTTTGGGGCGGAGGAGCAAATTCGACGTGTTCTAGAGTAGACTTTGGGACTGACGCACAAGGTTATCACCTTAATCCGTCTGTTTAAAACATGGTAGCTTCACAAGTGCAACAGCTGATTCTAATGTCACGTCTCCCTATCTGTTTACAGGTTCAGCGAGGACAAGATCTCAGTTCGCATATATGAGCACGACCGAGACTCCGCCAACGAGACTGAGCACATCGACCGCAAGGTGGCGCGCATTGTCGCTCACAGCGGCTACAGCGAGTACTCGTTCAACAATGACATCGCGCTCATCGCTCTGGACCAGGAGGTGCCGATAGAGGGTTCGCTGCGACCCGTCTGTCTGCCGCCGCCCAGTGAGTACTCCTCATCACAGAACAAACCTTTAGCTTCCCAATATTAAGGGGTTTGTTAAATAAAAAACTAATAAAACTTGTGTTCACTGCAAACAGTGCAAACCCAATTAAGCCTACTAATGCCGTCAACTTCCACCTAAGTCGGTCATCGTTTATTTTAGGTGGGCCCTCCAACCAATACACCACACATTTGCAAGCCAAAACGGGATTTTTTATGGTAGAGAATCGAACCAGAGTTCCAAAGCTTCATTAGCAAACGGCTTAACAAACTGGGTGACCACATAACACCGTTAGGCAAACTACTTTATTACTGTACTAGCTGTCCAGCGAACTTCGTAACGCCTAACAGTAAATACTTATCTTTAAGATTGGCCATGCTCTGAATTCAAATAGCATAACGGCTTCGTTTTGTAGATATTCTAGGCATAGTGAATAACAATAATGAAGCGATAAGACAAATTAATAACATTCCCTTAAAACAAATAAATCTGAGTGGATTTATTCACAATTTTCTAATCCAGCCTAAACCCAAACCAAAACTAACTGTAATGCTGCTTTATAGGAAAGATATACAACAGCTGATTATTATTCTAGTAGAACAACGTGACTTTTATTCAGTCAAAAAAAATAAAAATACATAAACCCCCAAAACTCGAAAGTATCAATTGGCGAGTAAAACTGTTCATTTTGCACAGTATATATTTTCTTTATAGTTCTAAATTGACGACTGATACAGAAAGCATTGAATAGAAAATCCCATTGCTAATGGAAAGTATACCAAAAGCTGTAAATTAAATATTTTGATTGTAAACAATTTGTAAAAAAACTTATTCCCCATAATGTTAACATTAGAAATTTAAAATGCCATAAAATGGAAACTTATGGAGTTTACAAAATGTTTTCACTAAAACCTTCCCGGACACATATAGTGCAAATTCCTAAAATTTCATGGCGATCGGATGAGTAGTTTGGCAACGCATGAAGGACATACATACATACATACATTCATTTTTATATTTAGAGATAAATATTCTCTAGCCATAAAACAGTGAACTCTTATGTTCACTGTTTTATCCGCTACTTTCCACTTTACTTTTCAGAATGAAAACTAACGACGATATATCGATACATAGCATTGACAAAGTTAAAAGTGATCCTATAATCTAGTGGATTATACTACTGCCAGAACAATACTAAACATATCCAAATACTTTCCAGTAAATCCAAAATGGAAAGGTTTGGAACTAAGGATATCTATAGGGAACCACAAAAGAAATTATTTTTTGTGGTACAATATATTTTGTAAATATAAGAATACTTAGTTTGTTGTTACATATAAAGGAATATGTTTAGTATTATTTTTATTCGTAGTAAAATTTGTAAACTATTGAATTTGTTAACAGGATTTTTGGCATGGATATGTCTTAGATCGGGGATATCGGCAATCTTTCAGACCGAAATTTTAAACAGAAGTGACGCTATATGAGTCATATGAAATCGCCATACAAGTACATCGATCTGTTCAGAGGAATTGAAAACATTCCATTTAGACAAATCCATGATATTTCTCAAAGGGAAGTAAATTCATTTTTCCATTAGGCCTAGACTTAGAAGACACTGAGTAGAGTTCCTTTGATTGACATTCAAATATCCGATCAAGGTCCATAGAAGCTAAGAAGTAACATTTAAAATGTTATCCGTCAAATTAAAAAAAATAACAATTTGGCTCATTCTAACGTCTACGGTTCATTCATTGTTATAGCATTTTATTTCACGCCAAGTTGTTTTAGACTTTTTTTAAACAGTTCAGCGGTAAAATCGTTGGGATCAACAAGAGTGGTCACAGTATCAGTGGGTATTCTTGATACCGGCATCGAACATTTTCACTCTTACAGGTTGATTTCACCTAGTCTCTTCAGACCATTGTCCGCTATCCCCTTTGACATTCCTGATATCCTTGCAAATCCGATTCGAGAATCCTTCATGCTTGCCTGGTCCATCAGTTCGCACACTATTAACAGATGCTGGGAGCTGAATAGCTGAATGGGCTTGGAGATGGTCCCTTCGCATTCCCGGCCGAGTCTCGCACTTATTCGCACTCTGCCAATTCGTAATCCCTAATTCGAACAGACAACCTACAAATCTATAAACCTAACTGATTAGATGGGTTTGAAGTAAGAATATCTGGTTTTCTGGGTCTACATATTTATCTTTACAATTCTTATATGTTGTAAACTTAAATACTTATTTAACTATTGAATAAACCAAAGTACTTTTCATAGTCAACAAAGGGTGGACATAATATTATGAGTTCGAATAGTTTTTTACAACTACAACCCTACTTGGAACAATTAAGAGTAAATTTTAGTTTTTAACTGTATTATTTATAGTTAGGTGATTTGGCATTTGAGGAAAGATGTCAAACAGGAAATATTTGGTCCCGGGGCAAGGTTTTACCATAAGGATCACGGTCATAGCTCTATCTCTATCAAAAACTCACTAAATGTGTGCACTCCATATTCAATGACTATAGTTGGGTGGGTCATCGGATTTTTAGGTGGGGAAACTACAGTCATGGTCCTGGACCTTGACTTCTTGGGTCTGTTGTTCTCCTGTACCAATGAGCGATGGTCGCTGGATGGGATGCTCTTTGGTGTGGATTAACGTCCACACTATTAACATAGACACACATTTACTAAGTCCATCCGCAAATGCCATCCTCATACAGTAATTAGACCAGTTCGTAATTAAGAGGCAGTGGTACGGAATCCATATTAAAATACAAGATCGCACCATAATCATCTTACCCTAATTTCTAATTTATACTTGACTTAAAATACCTAACCTTGGAGGGGTTGCCATTTCAGAAACTAACTAACTAATGTCCGATAGGGTACAAATTACGTTCACTTCAAATACACCAATGCCGAATAACCGTCTCCGGTTGTGAGAACAAACATACTCATTGATATCTATACTAACAAAAGCTAGCTACTTACAAGGAGATTCGGGTCTAAACTAAACTATGAAAAACACTTACTTTAACAAGAATTTTATCATACAATTTTTTTACACGTAACAAAATTTTACATATAATAAATACAGGGGCCACGTCTAATCTAGAATAATCTGTTTGACTTTTTTTTAATGCAGTCAAAATAAAATTAATTAATTATATAGGGTGTGATAAAGGAATATGATTGTGATACATATGGATGTTTCTGATCCACGAATAGCATAATAAGTTAATATAAGCTCAGTACTTCTGTATTAAAACAAGGTGTCAATCTTGGAGCTTATCACAGCTTCATCTTGTATCAACTGCTCACGTCATGGAATATCGAGTTATTTTTCCATAATTGGAACGTCTTCTTGAAAACGTTATCTACTTTATTTCAGAATTCACACTCCTTATACATGATTGGAAAGACTTGCAATTATGGATCTGATCCTAAAGACAACTTCAATATTATTTCGAAATAATTTGCTTTTGGATACGCATTTCGTCTCATGCTTTATACAGGAAACCTCATAATCAGATTCAGTTTCAAGAGGCAACATTTATCAACAAAGTAAAAATTTTCTTTCGTATACATGTTTTACAATTTACATACAATTGCTACACTAGGCTACTTAAATTTAGAATTACCTAGGAGAAATTTTATTCTGAAAATATAAAATAACAAACTGTTAGGGGTTTTTTACTTCAGTAAAGAAGAAAAATATAGCTAAAATAAGTCTTTGTGAATCTACATTTTTTTATTATGATTCGATTGTTGTTTGTCGATTGTTTCGATGTGTCTGTTGTGTTTTCGATTTGTCGGTGATTCTGCCGTAAGAAAGCGATAATTATTCTCTGTGGAACTAATTGACAGCTACACACAGAGACGATTTTGCTGACACACCAATCGTTAAAATTGGTTAAGGTATAAGGGAGGGGCGTGTTTGCAAAAAAAACTTCCACACGTATTATGATAAAAGTGGTACTAAAATCCGTGACTTGCTATACCTAAAAATGTTTTACAAGTTAAAATAAATCAAACATTTTCAATGAAATGTTTTTATTTTGGGTTTGTTTGGTCGATATCCAACATTTTGGTATTTTTTTACATTCCATACCATTGTTTAATTCATTAAAAAATAGAAGGTTGAATTTCAAGTCGGTATACAGTTTAATATCGTAATCTCTTAAATCCATAAAAATCCTTTTTCGATTATTATTCTCAAAATGGAGGCTATTAAATTTCAAGAACAAATTACCTGGATGTTAGTAGATTTTCCAACAATCAAAGTCAAAAAAGTGTAAAAAGCATTAAAAACTTAATTTCAAGCTTATTTATTACAATTAAAAAAATTTTATTCGTAAAAAGGTTTGTAATTATTTTGTTACACGATTCTTTAAAATTAATTTTTTTTTATTAGTCAAGACCACTACTTGACTGATTGTGAAATCATCTAGTCACTAGTTTAGTCACATTTTGTTTAAGCTCATTGTTGTTTCTTCATAATTTTGTTTAATGAATCCTAAATTTGAAAACTCTTTGGGTATTTTGACGGATGACTTTATCCATAGTTAAAATCTATTAATTACAATCTCTGTCACCGTTTCTCATTCAGCTTGTTCAATATTTACAAATAATGGTAATTACTGATTAAAAAACACCTTTTTATAAATTTATAATACTTTTCGCAAATACATCTAATATTAAAATTACAATCATAAAACTAATTGCGCGACAGCTTTGACGCCCATAAAGTAGGATAAATCCGGAGGTGCTTGATAATCCTGCAAATGAGTTGTTTGTTTTTCCAACGCTCGTTATAATTGAAGAAGCGTGATCATCGCAGGAGATTAAACAAGTTGTCGGACAAAAGTTGTCCAATCTCGGAGCGGAAGACAGCGCAGCGATCACGCCTGCGATAGTTGGCTGGACAAGTTGTACCGTCGGCCACCTGAGGGTGACAGCGCTGCTGTCGCTCTGACAACTAATAATTAACACGGTGCTCGGTGCTAATACTGTAGATACTGTCTGCCTTGAGAACTGAACTTGCCACGGGAGAATCGGCTCTTGATTAGGTATAAATAATCCATCCGACACCTTTACATTTGTCTCATTTTTATCTTAACGCGTTTTAGAGTTTTTATTGATAACAAATTATATACAAAGCTTTCTAATGTGTGAAAAACGCAAGAAATTTAATGACTCCTTGATCTGAATTTCAAGACATTTAAGTTGAAGTAAGGCGTTTTACTAGCCAGTTGGCCCACAACCCAACGTGGATTTATAGATTCGAAGAAAGTTTATAAAATATTTTACTATTGTTTTGTTGACCTTTATTAATAATATAATAGTGTATACATTTTAAGTTTAAAACCCAAGAATTCATAATTTAAAATACATTTTTGTATGGTGATTTTAATAATGTGAAAATTAGAGATTTTTTATTCGAAAGTATCCTATACTAGAAAACTGTATTTATTTGTTTAGTTAGATTCTTATAAAAAATTCGATAACCCCACTTGTTAAAATGTGTTTGCTTAAATCTCTATATTTAAAAATGAATGAAGATGTATGTATGTATGTATATCCTTTATGCGTTGCCAAACTACTCATCCGATCGCCATGAAATTTTAAGAAGTTGCTCTATATGTGTCCGGGAAGGTTTTAGCGAAAAGTTTTTTGAAAACTCCACTTTCGATTTTATGGCGTAAAATGATCAAAGGTACCTTGGTGTAAGAAGATATAGTCAGTCTCAATTTTTCATATATGTTTTAATGTTTCAAGTCTACATGACTACACTCATTTATTATGCATAATTAAGCTTAAAATACCTGGATAGGCCACCATTTCAGAAAGGTAATAATGATTGAATAATAGTTAATATGATTTATATTTTCCAACAAATCTAAACCTAATAAACTTGTTTTGTACATCGCAGCAACGTGCGACTGGTAACGCTAGTGTCTATATAAGACAAATGTTATATAAAAATGTTTTAATGATTTATAACAGTACAGTGATAACTGATGTTTCGTAAGAACCTGAAAAATGTATTAAGAAAATTTTATTTCAGATTCAGGGATCAGCGATTGGTTGTCTCAATACGTAAAATGTATAATGAGTAACCTAAGAGTTAATTATAATTTAGCTGAACATTGTCTAGACTAAAAGTACTAAAGTGATTCCACTTTTACAGAAAAGAGTTTCACGGGCGAGACGGGGATTGTGACGGGGTGGGGCGTGAAGAAGGCAGGAGGCGCGACATCGGCTACTCTGCAGGAGGTGCAGGTGCCCATCATGAGCAACAAGGCGTGCAAGAACTCGTCCTACGGAGCGTCCAGGATCACGGACAACATGATGTGCGCCGGCTACCCGGATGGCAAGAAGGACTCTTGTCAGGTAAAACTGTCTAGGCCATCGCTAACATTACACTTGTGCTAGGTGATGGGTCAGGCCTATTGTATCACGGACAACATGATGTGCGCCGGCTACCCGGAGGGCAAGAAGGACTCTTGTCAGGTAAAACTGTCTAGGCCATCGCTAACATTACACTTGTGCTGGGTGATGGGTCAGGCCTATTATATCACGGACAACATGATGTGCGCCGGCTACCCGGATGGCAAGAAGGACTCTTGTCAGGTAAAACTGTCTAGGCCATCGCTAACATTAGACTTGTGCTGGGTGATGGGTCAGGCCTATTATATCACGGACAACATGATGTGCGCCGGCTACCCGGATGGCAAGAAGGACTCTTGTCAGGTAAAACTGTCTAAGCCATCGCTAACATTAGACTTGTGCTGGGTGATGGGTCAGGCCTATTGTATCACGGACAACATGATGTGCGCCGGCTACCCGGAGGGCAAGAAGGACTCTTGTCAAGTAAAACTGGCTAGGATATTTTTTTAAGGTAACATTCGATCTTTAAATTTTGGTTCTAAAATATTTGGCATATTTTGGAAAATGTTACACTAAAAATTTGCATATTTATTTTTGGGAGGTTACCTTCACTATTTTATATTTCTTAAAAATTGAACATAAAAAACTGATGAAAGTCATAAATTGTCATGTGTTTGAATAAATATTATTAATTGTAAATCTATATTTTAAACAATGACGTGTTAGTGGCGTCATATGGTTAGTGACGTCATAGAACTGAAAACATTCCCTTCTGACATATCCATGATCTAACCCCTAATTTAACTTAATTTCCCAAAGGGAAGTAAATACAATATTTCAGTTCAATTTCACTACAAAAAAATAGATTGAAGCTTTTAAACAATTATAAATCTCGACAGAAACTGAGCCTGTAATTGTATTCCTAAGATATCTAACAAAAATTTCCGTTCGAAAATATTAATCGTGAAAAGATTTTAACAAATATGTAAGTGAACAATATTGAGCAAGGTGTCAATTTGCAACTGTATCTAACATGGAGGAAGTGTAATGAGAAATTGAACTTAGTCGATTACCAGAAGGGTTACAAAACTATATTGTCGTCTCAATCTACTGTATGCCTACCTAATGCGACTCTCATCTCCATGTAAACCAGTTTTAGTTCAAAGCTTTAGCCCTAGGAAGAAATATGGTAAACAAATCATATTTACACTATTCCTCTTACCTATTTTGATTATTCATTCCTAAAAATCTTACACTTTTTTATATTGTCCACCAGGGTGACAGTGGCGGCCCTCTTCATGTTATTCTTAATCAAGAGGTTCATCATGCTGTGGGTGAGTAGAAATTCAACAATGTTACATATATGTAGATGATCAGAGACAGTAACGCAAATGTTTTTAGTCAAAGTTATGTTTATGAATGAAACAAACTGATCCAAGGAGGGATCATATAAATGCTATGATGGCTTTCAATTAGACTGCTAAAGGATTGGCGGCGGTAGGTTGTAGCCTATATTATCATCTCCTTCTCGTTATCATAGAGTGTTGAAATACATGGTTAAATCCAGAAATTGAATTAAATAAATTATTTTCAAACTAAAATTAAACTCGTCATCTTACCCAGATGTTTGTAGAACAGCACACGTATTAAAAGCTAATTAATTTCAGTTTAGTTCACTAAACATAATAATAACAAGTTGTATGCGCATATACAAGCTATTCAGGGGTAAGGTAGCGGCTATGAAACTAGAAGGATGGATAATCTTGCAATTTTACATATTCATAGACATCAAACATGTGTAACCACTTTTTTAATATGATAAGAGATTTTTAATTACTTTTATTACGCTTCTGAAATAGCGACCTACCCAGGTAAGGTTTTTATACCAAGTATGAATGAGAAAATAGTGTAAAATGAATGTAGCGTGATATTTTAGTCTTGTTACTGACTAAGGATGACATGTTCCTTAGACAGGACTGTTAATAAATAGTTCAACAGCCAATAGCATCAAAAGGACATACAGTTTAGTTTTGCCCCTAGATTACGAACCGGTCTAACTATGAGGATGGTCTTAACGGATGAACGAAGTATTCAATTGTGTTCAATTCATTCCAGAGAATACCAAACTATATACCTAACTATACCAACTCGCTCATATTTATCCACAGTTCGTAACCTCCGAGTAGCTGGATTACAGAACAAGCCTCTGTACCAGTCTAAAAACCTTTACATTTTTAAACCTATACTTATACTTTATATTTTTAACTGAAATGGCGACCTACCCAGGTAGGTATTTTAAGCCAAGTATGAATGAGGAATGAATGTAGGATGATTGTGGCGCGATCTTGTAGTCTTGTTACTGACTAAGGCTGACATGTTCCTTAGACAGGACTGTTAATTAATAGCCCAACAGCCGATGGCAACTAATGGACCTACAGTTTAACGTGGAATCCGAACCACGGCCTCTGAATTACGAATTGGTCTAATTATGAGGATGGGTTTTTGTGGATTAACGTAGTATTCAATAGTGCGGACGTTAATTCACACAAGAGAACACCACATCCACCGACCATCTCTCACAACTATCTCCACAATATATTTAATTACAACGTAAACCCACCCACTTTCGTGACCGCTACTCTAGCGATGATTTACACCCGTCCTGTTCTGTCCCAGGAGTGGTATCCTGGGGTGAAGGGTGCGCCCAAGCTGACCACCCCGGCGTCTACACCAGGGTCAACCGCTACCTCACCTGGATAGAGAAGAACACGAGGGACTCCTGTTACTGCCAACCCTTCGAGCACCTCCAGGCCGCCCCTGTGCCCGCCGCCACCGCCTCCACGGCTGCCCCTGCCCCCGTCACCGAGGAAGTGTCCGAGAACAAGAACTGAGCAGGGACATTTTACCCTTAGGACAGCGTAATGTGATGACCACTGTGACTTGAGCTAGAATCTCTCTTAACTTTTATCTAAAAAAACGTCCAAACCTGGAAAATATTATGGCTGTTAAATACCCACAGTTCTATCAAACAGAACCATATAGTAATTCTAGAAAATAGACTAACTTTTCGGGATAAGGAATGTAAGTTGTTCTACTTGGCACTTTATCATCAACCACCTTTTATTTTACCTATGAGCAATTTTAAATTAAACTCGATTTTACTGTATTAACAGAATCTATTCATTTGGAAGTTATACTGTTCTAATCTGAAATTGAGTATTCAACAAATAAAAGGAAGCCATTGTTGATACAAAAATATGTGAAGCACAGTAATATAACCAATAACGGGTAAATGTGGTAAGCGTACAGGATTTGGCGACATTTAACTATGTTAGTTACAAAGATCGGTTCATTCATTTACCAGCATCACTAATTAGAGCCTTGCACAAAGGCTAAATTTCATGGATTTGAGCATTACATCATAACATTATAAAATGCATCATACATTATACATTACACATTATAAAATGTTACATTGCATCGGGAAACTTATTTATACTAGTTTCTTTTTATAGAAAACTAATTGTAGTCTCTTGATTATAATATTAGTAACAAGGTTTATTTCAACGAAATGACCCCTTTCATAAATACTCTAATGCAGTTACGAGTATCACGTAGCGTATTTCCTAAAAAATAACTGAATAATTCATTCAATTTACAAACAAAAGTTTTAAAACAAATTACTGTTGGATTATGATGTAAACAGAAATTAAAACTGTGCATCTGTCAAAATCTACAATCTTATCTTTCGAAGTTAAAATAATAAAAGTAATACGGACAACAGTTATCTTTAGGTCTCGTTCACTGGTCATAAAACATGAATTACGTGTGGAGAGATTCTGGCTCTATTAAGTTCCCTGAGGCCCTATTATTATTATTCCTAGTCAAAAACATTTATGATTTTTTTTCCAATAGACCTCGAGTGATAATTAATTTATTTTTGTTAAATTAAAACTTACACATTGTTTGATTTCTTTTAAGGTTTCAGTAGTCGTAAATACTTAATAAATGACTTGTTAGAATAATAAGAATAAATTTCCTAACTGGAAAATACATTGTTTCACAATCATTGACTATTTCACTAACCTCTTACAGATTGGAATTCTCTTCTATATCCAGAAAATGGTCGCAGTCAAAGATGACAAATTTCTCTGGCTAAGAATGACAGACTGAACAATTCAAAGACTTCATTGACATTAAAATAATAAATACATTTTAAAAAACCGTTTACAATGTAAACTAAAATAATAAATATTGGATCTTTACCTTTGCGATTTGAGTACTCACAATTCACAAAAGATATATGTATATAAACTGGTATATAGACTGGCTATCTACTACAGGGAAGCCAACTGTTGGAATTGCGTCTGTTGATAAAGCTAAATAATTTGTTTCGTCATACTGCTAAAAAACAGCTGTTTTAGATAAATGTATTGAAGAACAAAATATGTTATTTTTATTCCTAGAACTAAACCAATTATTATGATTTTTTGAGTCCTAGGCCGCAAAAGATCATCTATAATATTTTAAAATTTTCTGTATGTTAGTTTGTTTTGTGTGTTTTTAAATATGAACGCAAAAAATACTGAACCAAACAGTTTGAAATTTTTACACAAAGAAATTTAAACTATGAACAAATAGGCAATTTTTATAATCTATTATGTGAAAGTCCTAAGTTTCAATGTTTACATTTTTAGAAATGAAAACATAAAATTACTAATGTCAACCGCTGTGACACTAAAATTTGACATTTGAAGCAAAAATTTGCTGTAAATACTTTCAATGTTACAGTTTTAATAAACATGGACTTTACATTTTGACATTGTAAAAAAAAAAATATACAATTTTTACACATAAACTGTATCGAAATTAGTAATTTTTAGTTAAATAGTGTTTGGTAGATTTTTAATTTTCTCCCGATGCCTGCCTCTATTACGTTAAGCTTATCAATATTTAATATGTCTTGTCATGTTTAGATTATAAGACAGTGTTTTGATTTTTGAAACAATAAAGAATTAATTATCAATATTTATTATCTGTAATTATTATGATTTTTTGAGTCCTAGGCCGCAAAAGATCATTATCTATAATACTTTTGGTTCGAGGTCAGCATAACCTTAACAACCAATCAGGAATCAAGACAAAATTACAACTCAAGTTTTAAAACAGCTGATTAGTCTGTAGTGACAAAAATGGTCGACAACTAATGATACTAAATCAGGAAATAATAATTTATGTTTTACAAGTTTGTTTCATTTTATTTGCAATAAGACGAAAAATATAGTTCATCACACGGCCCAACATAGGCTTTTTGATATGTACTCGCGCATTTAACAGCCTCGGCTGTTAAACTTGTTTTCGTATCAAAAACGCCCGTTTTTGTTCCTAGTGATGAAATATACTATTTTGTGTTCCTCTCTTCCGTGGAAACTAGAGCAACCTCCATAGTGATGAACATGTTTGCACGATATTATAGACAAGTAAAATGTTTTTGCTTTTATATGCTTTTTTGTGTAGTTATTGATTCTAAACCTATTTTAAACATATAAAATATTTATCGTAACATTAGGCCTAGTAAGTTGACCAGTAGTAGATTTCATATAATTTACTAACAAAATCATTACCTAATTTAATCAAATGTACGAGTATTCTAACACATTAAATTAAATATATATGTTTGCGATGCTTGGGACTCAACCCTTTGAGAAGGCTACTGCTAGGCCTACTGCTATTTCTTCAAAAATAGTTCTAAGACCTTTAACAATCCTTTGATAAGAATGATATAAATCCCTTCAAGTGATTAGCTGTACCCTGAACAATTACAAAGTTAATTAAAATCGTATTTAGGTCAGAGGGTTTTAAAATATTTTCTGCAAGAGTGAACCATTTCCCAAGTTGATGACCCGCATGTCTGCTGCAAGAACGGGTTTAGTTTCTAGCCAGACTGTGATCAGTGAATATCTTAATACCAAATGAATCATACCTTAATGAGGAATATTTTCCAGGTTTCATTGAATAAGAAACTAAATTTGACATAACTTTATAGTATTAGTATTTTTTAAATAATAAACTGTTTTAAGTTATCAAAATTTAAAAATTTTAAACATCCGCCATTTTGATATTAAAAATGTTATTGCATTTTATTTTTGTCCAAATTGGATTTTCACTTAGAAGTCACATACCAAGCTACAAAATAATCGATTAAAAATGACCGAGGTATAAAATATTTTGTAAAAAAAGACAAAATAGCTGGTATCTGGTTAAGTATGCATTTTAGAACATGCTCCCATAGGAACCATTTTGTTTATTTTGAACCAATGAACAACATCATGAAGTTTGGTGAGAGACTTAACAGACACTCTGTATATTTTGATAATTTAAAGAATTTTTGACGCACAACTTAGCATCTGAAATTCAAATTTGTTTGTATCTCAGCTTCTAGAATTCGACTTTTGTTCATTTATTTTGAAAACCTACCTCTAAAATTCCAATTATTTAGTTGGTTTTTAAGTTAACCCTTCAATTCAAATCCGGTACAGTTCGGTATAATTCTAAGGTTCTGAAATTCAAAGAATTAAAAAAAACAGCCCAGTCGATATGGAACCAGCGCGTTTCCACAACTCGTCCAGGCTCGGATCTTCAGTGGAATTGTTTTGTTCATTTACATTGTAAGTACAAGTACACTTATAGTACTTCACTAGTAGTAGTGTTGTTAAAAACTGTATTAGTAGTTTTAATTACAAATATTTACTCTCACTAACGTCTACAGTTAAAACTTCTGAATTGATCCTAATCAATTCAAATTTTAATAACACTAACCTCTATAATTCAAACATCTTTTAGTTTGAAGTTTAATGGTTTTACCTAGAATTTTGAATTAACGAGTATAAGCGGTTTTCTATCCGTATACATATCTTTGTGAATCGCCCATACACAATTCAAAACCACTCTGGCTAGAAACATGCAATAGTAGACCTACAATGCGTTTCCGACCCGTCAATCAATCTCACCTGGTGTAAAATTACAATTGGCTTCCCAATATGGAATTGAAAAACGATCAGTGCTGGAGTGGGAGTGGTTGAGGGTTTAATCACAAATGCACGCTTTACATCCCGGCGTGTCGTGTTCAAAGGTACTACTAGGCTTCATGTCACAATATAGGCTGCGTTGCGACAAGAGGTTGCTCTGATACTAGGGTTACATGTTACATGGTGTTGAGGTCAAAACCTGCTCTGATGTTCCGTCATTTGACTCCTTTTGATGATAGTGCCAAGTATGCGTTGCAATGGTTTGAATGGTCATTGTTATTGTTTTACACTTTTGTCCACTATTTTCACATACAATTTAAGTAAACATTCTTGATGTAACTTATATGAAATAACTCTTATTAGACTCTTATTTATGGTAATAACAGTAAAATATTCCATCACTTTAGGATACTTTGCAAACATTCTAGTTTTTAATATACTCATTAACTCAAAATATTACCTATGGAAATGCAATATTAAATGCAATATATTTTGAGCATTTCTTCCTACGACAAAACTTATCTCGTGATCTCTAGTTTTATAAGGATAGCGATGCGGAGAATGAAAATAAAAATTATAACCCATAAATTTAGTGCTTAATTTAATTTTGTCTGACTTATATCAGCTTGGTTTCTTTTTATGTAAAAACAGTATGATACGTAAATTCAGAATTCCCTTATTAAATATTATTTCTCTAAAGGCTTCATCACATTATGAGAACTACTTAAAATATGTCTCTTCAACTAATTAAGTTTTTATTAAATTACCTTGAAATATAGTTCGATGATGAATATATCTGATGCTTTATTTAACTGTTTTAGGAGTGGTCTACTTAAATATAAAGTTAGCTGTGTACAATGATGGTCAGCTTAAAAATGTATCTGTTGTTTTATCGTTACATATTGAATTTTACATTGGAGTATTTAGATTATTGTAATTTAATAGACCGACGAATGGTGAAAGATTTTTTGCAATTCTAATGGAAGGGTTACTTCACATATTTGTAAGCGAAATCCACAATTTTTATTTACTTTTTACTATACTGAAAACTTACGAATAAAGCTTAAATGTGTGTAAAAGTTAAAAAAAACTTATTATAAGATTACAGACGACATATTTGTAAAGATTTTAAATTATTTTGCTAGATGAATCCACGTGTTTGTTTTCTAACCTTTAACAACCCATTTATTCTGTTAGAGGATTTCAAAATATTTGTTTGGACGGCCAACAGCGACACTGCAGGTGAAGTATTTGAGAGGCAAGTGGACGTTTCAATGGCGGGTAAGATGTTCCTTAATTAAGAACCTTTGTCGACCTAAGAGCAGACGACGCTCCAGTTGGAGTGAACGCTTCAGATTATCACTTCCAAGAAGACATCGTCGGCGTAGATCACCACGTAAGCAACTGAGAAGATATGCAAATGTAATACCCCCGTAGCTGCAGACCTACGTACAACTCTCGTAAAAATGTATAATTTTTACTTTCCTGAGAGAAAAATGTTTGTACTTACTTCCCTGAGGGAAATAGGTTAGATCATGGATATGTCTAAAGGGAATGTTTTCAGTTTATCTAAACCGCTGTTCTTATAACAAAATTATGACGTAACTAACCACATGACGTCACTAACCAAATGACGTCACTGTTTCAAATTTTGGTAACGCAATTGACAACATCCCCCCACAGCTAAGACATATCTATGTCAAAATGTTAATCATGGATATGTCTGTAGGGGTTGTTTTCAGTTCCTCTAAACAAATATTCTCATAGCAATAAGAAGTCACTTCCATCCCTCTTTTTGCGTCCTGAAAGTTACTAACACGCCCCCCCTACAGAGCTTAGACATATCCATGTCGAAATGATCCGAGTGTAATGAAATGTCGTACATACTTGTAAAGCAATAACTTTACAAGTATGTATGTGTTTCTAAACTAAAAATCCAGGCAAATCAGTATATCCGAAAGGGTGTTTGGAGGGATTTTTGTACTCCAAAGAAAAGTTCTGGGGATTTACATGTAGCCTACTTTATTAAAAATTAAAATTTTTACTATCACCTTTGTAATCAGCTTTTTGTCAGTATATTGAATGTCTGTTCTATACCAATCGGTTGTGGGATATAAAAACTGGTTAACACAATACGTGGTCTTTTGGAGTTCTAATGTTAATCTTGAGGGAATTTTCAAAATAATATATCACTAATAAAAAACTCTAATTTTTTGAAATAGTGTAATAAATCTTGGTAAAAGCTTCACATAGTTACGTCCTAATTATTCATGCTGAAAAATAGTTTTTTTTGTTCGTCGTGACAGAAACCTACATAATCATTCCTCAAATTGTTCTCTTTTGGAGAGTGAGAAAGTTACAGCTTCCTTACTATCGAAATAATGTGATTTAATTTAGTATACAGCTTCATTTAATTAAGGTCTATTACAATATCTCACAAAATCTTAATTCTATGACAGCAGACCTATTTACTCTTTTCCCATGTTATCCTTTTGGAGAATACGTAGATTGATTTAACCTCTTTATATGGCTAAAAAAATAGCCTTACCATATAGCTTAAGTTATGACTAAGAATAGTTTGTGCCATGACAAGTAATTCTTAAATCAATGGAAACTCGCTGAGTATAGGTCTAATACGAACTGTACTTTTAATAGAAAATCTGCTCAAACATCAAGGAACATGATCACCGCAGGTGATAATTTTGTTAGTGAAATCAGTATATTTGTTTTTTGTTGTATAACTGCTAGCTAGAGGTAACGTACTTACCTCGTGACCCAAGGGTTGCTGGTTCGAATACAGACCCAGCCCCTATTTTTAATTGGGCCAATAATTAATTACCAACCTAAAATCAGGAATAAAATAAAAAATTATCAAAGGTCACAAGAAACAAAACACGTCCATTTATCACAAAGACTAGGACTTCCTCACTACTCAAACAGACCTACAATCCTACATCTTGGTTGGTAACAACATGGTTGTTATCTTAAGTTCCGTAAAACCTTGTTTTACTTAAAATCGTGATGGAAAACTTCCATATTAAAAAACTAAATAACATAAATTAAATTAGCTAGTAAATATAATTTAATAAAATTCCAAAAGTGGTAACCTGATTCAATACACCTGAGGTGAAGTTGTGTTATTTAGAGGCTCAATAGCACGATTTTGTAGTTTTTATGTTAATTATCTGATTATATCTGACGAAGGCCTATTTATAATTTGTTATAAAATGTATTTATAAAGTTATATTTACAATAACATATTGCAAAATAGATTTGACTGTTTTAGCGAATTTCCCTTAGCGAAGAAGCTATTACCGTAATACACTCAGAATTTGTCTTATTTTTTCTTCTTTAGGTGCCCAAAGTCCAAAAACAATAAAAATTTTATAATTTATATATATATTTAATTGTTCTGGGCTATGTTTATTTACATTATATCTATACACAGCCCCCTACAGACGATAGGTTTTAATTATCAGTTATAGAGCTTACTGGTAGTCCGTAGGGGGTTGTGTTTTTTTGTTTTACATGTAATTTTTTAAATTTATAATTTTATATTTCACCATTGGAATCAGCTTAAAAATCTACACAATTAAGTACCTTAAATTTTTTCTCTATCTCCAACGGTTACCAAGATATTAAAAAATCTAAACACAGTATGTTGTATTGTGGGGCTCCAATTTTAATCTTATGGAGGATAGGGAAAAATTAATATTTCCCATAGTAATCAATATTTTTGGATAAAACTTGATATTTAGCTTCATGTGGTTGAGGTCTATCCATTTATGTTTAAAAATCATAGTTTATGTGTTTATCATGACAGCAAACCTGTATACTCTATTAATTTGTAAGCTCCATCGTTTCATGAGAGGTTTTTTATCCACGAATAATTTATTTCCACGAGTACTTTGAAAGTTGCCTGAAAAGTGCATTTACAACACGTAAATGCAAGTGTTATTTTGCAATAGGTAAATTGGTAAAATATAACTTACAACATCAAAGGATATATAAATGGTATGATGCAGAAATGCAAACGCTACAGTGATCTGAAACATTTTATGAACATGCTAGCGACTTAGCAGCGGAAGAGGTAAAGGCGTAGATTCGCTCATCCGTCCTAAACTCTGTCCACCAGGCAGTGAACGTTGTTTTTAATAGGCTCGGATAAAGTTGTTTATAATTGGCATACCATACACTTGACTCATTATAACTTGCCGGAGTTGCAGCCATCTAGCGGATAATTGTCAAACTTTTGTTTCCTAGTTGACGCCTCCGCCGCGAGAGCGCTTGGGTAGCATTTCCACCTCCGGGGACAACAATGAGCAGTGTTGAATACGACGCGTATTAGTTCACAAACTTTTACGATCGCTGTTCCTCGTTTTGATTCCTCTTTGCCACGTTTATACTGTTCCAAAATAATTATAACTTTTTTACACCCATTGAAGATCGAATATCCACTGGAGTGGGCTTACGTAATTATAAAACTCGGCAATAATCCACAATGCCAACTTCGTGGTATGTTGAAAAAGTAACAATTCAAAAACATAAAGCTGAGCGCAGTGTTTAACAAGCTGTATCAGTGGACTGACACATACACTCTCCCTTAAGTAAATTTAAAAAACTACAACCTTTAAAAAACCTACCATTACCTTAATGTTTATTATAACATTTAACTTGTATTGTTTACAAAAAAAGAATCGTTTAATTTTTTAAACTAACAACAAGAGAAAACGAGTTAATATTTTTTTAATTTTTTGGGGACACCACTCCTCTCCCCAAAGTAATACAAAACTTAAGTGTTTGTTTGGGTGATGTGACCATACACTTCATACTAAGTTTCATAGAAAACGGTTAAGAAATAATTAAAAATCCATATTTCCATTAAACAATCGTTCTCATAAAAATCTCCATTCTCGATGAAAATAACATCGAATGCTCTTATGCAACGCACTGAGATACCATGGGCAGTAAATTTAACTTTTTCTTTGGAAACGTTAGTCGTAGACTAGTGATTAAAAATTATTTTTTTATTTTTAAAGGTGTTGATAATGGCTATATTATAATCATTCTATAAAATTATTGTTTTGCGAAAGTATAAAAACTTATTTTTCAACATTTAAAGGCTAAAATCTTTAACCATTAGTTTTACAGTCATGCGGGTGAAGTCATATTATTTGTGATGATCATTGATTTGTGAATAGCTATAAGCCAAGAAACTTTAATGAAAATCGTTTGAGAGGATTTTGAGAAATTAGTTTTTACGTTTTCAAGGGTCGTTAAGGGTAAACTACCCTTATTAATTAACAATTTAAAAAAGTGGTCTGGTTATATTGCTAAAGTGCATCTGTGCACCGGATTTCCTATATATTGGAGTGTGGAAAACCACTTTTTTGGATTCAGGGAACCTAAAAATGGATATATACACTCTCGACCCAAAATCCAACATTTTTACGAAAACAATACTTTCTCATTATACTATGTAGGCCTGTGAGGGGTATGGGAACTAAGGGTAAAGTATAAGTGAAGCAGAAACAATAAATATTCTATAAAAAACTAGTTTATTACAAGTGGGCATGACAGTAGCACTAATTGCAACCAGCTCAGTCCCCCGGTGAGGAGCAGAAAAGTCCATATAAAATGCATTACTCTAAGGTTTTGGAAGGATTGGATTGTTTTTAATTACTTAGATTTGACTGATCACATTCTATTCTAGGACAGAGTAAGAGAGTGAGTAATTTCAGATTACACGTTAAACTCGCATTATCTCATCAATATTGGAATAAGGAATGATATTACAATTTCCCCGAACTTGTTTTAAGACAAATTTATAATATTATATCTGCTATTGCAATTTATTAATTATCGATTTTAGTTGGTTGGCGTGTGACAACCAAATTTCTAAGAAATATAAAGGTAGATGACAGGAACTCGCTTATTTTTAATGTGTAATTCGTCTATTTTGTTTCTCGATTGACTGGATTTTCCTTTTCAATTTTCCTAAAAAATTAAACAGGGCGAATGTAAATTAAAATAATGTCCACTAAATCTGGGCCTCCTCTATTATTGGAAATAGTTTAACTATAATCGTAGTTGGGGTTCTAAACTATTAAATATTCATCACAAAAAAATTAATATGAACATTAAAATTTATTTAATTTATATGAACAGATTTTAGGGATTCGTAAATTGGACAGACAAATATAAATGTTTTTACGCTAAACTACTCTCTTTCCTCAAATTTCTGTGTATTTATTCGGTTCTGATAATTAATAATGTTAACCGAAATCGTACGGAAGTATTTCTCTCGGATTGTTAACTATTCGGAGAGAAAGAGAATCGGATCGGAGAGGAGAATATTCTAATGGCAGTACGTGTATAAACACACAAATAACCCAACTCAATATGCTAGGAGGAAATATTGACACAGTGAGAGTGCATAATGTATTTTGGCAGGTTTGTTAGGTTATGTTAGTATGGCATGAAATAACGTGTGTTGCTCGTCTGAAATGGGATCCTGGACTTCATGGTAGTCTCGCATTTGACTTCGTCTCTCACTGGAACAACCACACTCGTCCGGTATTTCTGTACTTGTAACGTAGTATATAGTATTTCCATTTACTCAACTTCACCTAAAGCCCTCCCCCACAGATGATCAGTTCCAACGTACAGTTAGAATTGCATTAGATATGCAAGATTGGGACTGTGGTTAGACCAACAAACTAATGGATTGATGAAATTTTGATCAATTAATTGATTAAGTGTACTGATGTCAGACAAACCTGACCGTGTAGAGGCGATTGGAGCCTTCGGTATTAATTATCAGTTCTAACTGACAGTTCGGGGTATGTACCTGTCTGACTGTTTTCAAAATAAAAATGTTCGAGATCAAAAAAGAGTCTATTGTTGTAAATAAAAGTAAAATGTTCCCAAGAATTTGCTATTTTATTTATGGAGCGTGACTTTACTTTACTTTACTTTTCAGATAACTCCATAGCCAAGTCACATGATGTAAGGTCTGGGGATCGCACAGGCCACTAAACATCACCAAACCGTGAAATAAAGTGTCATGAAAAAACTGGCGTAAAACAACCATTCAGGGTCTTGATGTAAGATTAGATTAGATCATTGAAATGGCAACCATACCACAATGTAGGTATTTTAAGCCAAGTATGAATTAATTAGTATTAACGTGTGATTAATGTATGATGATTGTGGTGCGATCTTTTAGTCTTGATACTGACATGTTCCTTAGACAGGACTGTTAATTAATAGCCCAACAGACAATGGCAACTAAGGGACCTACAGTTTAGCGTGTATTCCGAACCATGGTCTCTGAATTACGAATTGGTCTAATTATGAGGATGGTCTTTTGCAGATTAACGTAGTATTCAATAGTGCGTACGTTAATCCACACACGAGAACACTACACATAAAGTGTAGTTGTCTCCCTTCATAGGCCACGCCCTACTTTTCATTGTGTACTAACCAGAATGTTTGTAAACAACATATTGAATAGAATTATATTAATGAATTATAAGGCAGCAGGATAAGTAGCCTTATCCTGCTGAAGCCAGAAAGCTTTGATGCCGACTCCTAATAGACGTAACCAAAAAATTCCTAATCATTGCCACATTCGAGCTAAAATGAAGGTAACAGTTCTTCCCTCATTGTCCTTAAAAATACAGCCCGTGATTGAAAAATGTTTCAATCACGAAAGAACGATGATGCAATTGCCAGTGATGATCCATGGTAACTAACCTCAAAATAGCAATAACTAAACAACAACTGTCTGCAACAATGAACTCTGTGGATAATATAACAGCTGAGCAATTGCCGAATAAAAACTATCAGGAACTTATGGCTCACCCGGTATTTTCCGAAGTCATGGAGCGGACCCAGCGCATTGCCACCGCGTGTCGCTGGGTGCGGAATGCGTATGTATCTGTGTCCTTCCTAGGGAAAGTGGTTCCAGTGTTCCAGTGGGTCACGAGCCGCCAGTAGCCTCTCCACTTTCCCTAAAACCGCATTACTTACAATGTGTTACTAACTGCGGCGGCCCTGTCGTTCGCCACTGAGTGTCATAACAGGCCTCCCTAGCTGGAACACATCGTTGACAGAATCCTCAACCAGTCGTTCAAAT
The DNA here is from genome assembly GCA_023375725.1 of Nephotettix cincticeps. Classification (NCBI taxonomy): domain Eukaryota; kingdom Metazoa; phylum Arthropoda; class Insecta; order Hemiptera; family Cicadellidae; genus Nephotettix; species Nephotettix cincticeps. The sequence continues at coordinate 32,191,661 of CM041790.1, read as the reverse complement.
ACCGAGAACATACTGTATATTGGAAGAATATACAGTATTAGCCAAAATAAACAGTACTGAAACTGAATCAGCTGTAGTTGCCTTCTCGATCAGCTGATTCAATTGGTGATTGTTGCCACGGCTTCGCGTTCATTACTTCTTTCTTATCTAAGGTTAGTTTTTGTTAACATGGTGCTAACAACTGTAGAAAAAACTTTTATCGTAGAACATTATTTTCGCTCATACGGAAATGGACGTGCGGGTGGTCCAAGCTTGTCACACACTGCTTTACGTTTTCAGGAACATTTCCACAAAAACCCGCCTAGTAATGCTGTGATTCTTAGTGTGGTTCAAAAATTTCGAAGAACAGGTAGTGTTTTGACACAGCGAAAGGGCTTTTCAGGTCGCACAACTACTTTCTGTACAAATGAAAACCATGCAAGAGTGTTGCAGCAAGTGTTACAGTCACAGAAAAGAAGCCTAATGCGAGCTTCTCTTAAACTGTATATTAGCAATACGTCAATGAGAAGAATGTTCAAAAATATTGGTGGTTTTCCCTACAGGATACAAACTGGACAACCATTGAACTGTATAAACGAACTAGCCAGAGTTCAGTACTGTGCTTCAATGTTAGCAATATGCTATGAAGAACCTGATTTTCTGAGTGATGTATGGTTTACAGATGAATGTCATGTGCACCTTAATGGTTACATAAACAAGCAGACAACACGTTTCCTTGGATTTGAACGTCCTGACATAGGACCCACCATCTACCATCGTTCAACTCAAAGAAAAAATAGCCATGTGTATTAGGAGAATGGAACAACCCCTATTCATAAAAATGGTGCAAAACCTACAAGAACGGTACGAGTGTTGCCTCAAATTGAACGGGGGTCATATTGAACATGTTATTACCCGTGTTTAACCGATTTTGCTTCCTTTGACTTGTATGTGTTGTTAAAATTTATACGTAAAATAAAGTATTACCATTTCAGTACTGTTTATTTTGGCTGATACTGTATATGGCGGAGGATATTCGTCAGACGTCTTTATTCCAACTTATTCTTATTAATAATTATTATTATTAATCAATCTTATTCCAACTTAAAATCGTCTTTATTGGTCAAAAAAGTAATTTTTGTGTTTATCCCCCAAGAACATCGGTGTTTTTTCTATGCACGGAGTAATTCAATAAATTTTACATGTACGCCCTAGTATTTACAAATACATCCATCTCATAACAGTATCCAATAATATACATCTTTTAACCTAATGAACCATTTTAAAACACTACAACTAATTAATTTTTATTATAAGGTAACAACTTTGAAATTTTGTTATTATACATTTTGTTCTTTCTAATTATATTATGATTGAAAGAAAATTGAGTAATTAAAAACTGAAGTTCATTCCAGCCAAGGCTTGGTGTAATGCATTTGATATAACCTCATCAGAGGACCGACGCTCAGGGAGCCAGAACCAGCTGCCGGCTAGATATTACTGTCAAGTCTTTGGATGCTTATTTATCGTTCTAACTTCTGTATTAGCCTCTGTCTGATAATTATTCTCATATATTACACGCAACACAATTTGTAGTTAGATCAAAGGAATCAATATGGTAAAGATATGTTTTATGTTAAAATAGGAGAAATAGTATTTTAAACAGTATAAAATTTGTCATTATTATGTACTAATATATTATTTTTCTGTAATCCAGACATACGTCAGGATGTAGTGAAAACATTGCGGAATTTTTTATTTTTAATGATAGTTGATAGTTCCCGAGAAGTAGGAGTTAATAAAATTGTAATAAAAAATCTAATTGGATATATAAAAATTATGAATGAGGGAATTGTACAACATACAACTGTGGAATATCCTTCTCAGTATTCGTAGCCGTTACTCTGTGCAAGATCCATCTCATTTTTACTTTGTCGTAGGTTAGACACTCCCCATAACTGTGTCACAGTCATGTGACACTCCGAGTATGTGTAGTGTCTCCGGCTCGTTTTCACAACACGTAGCCCGTTACTCTGTGGAATATCCTCCTCAGTAGAACTCTGTGTCGCAGTCATGTGACACTCCCCGAGTAGCGTAGTGTCCAGATCGGCTCGTCTTCCAACACCGTAGCCCGTTACTCTGTGGAATATCCTCCTCAGTATTACTCTGTGTCGCAGTCACGTGACACTCCCCGAGTAGCGTAGTGTCCAGACCGGCTCGTCCTCCCCCACCGTAGCCCGTTACTCTGTGGAAGATTCTCCTCTTTATTACTCTGTGTCGCAGTCACGTGACACTCCTCGAGTAGCGTAGTGTCCAGACCGGCTCGTCATCCCCACACCGTAGTAGCCCGTTACTTTGTGGAATATCCTCCTCAGTAGAACTCTGTGTCGCAGTCATGTGACACTCCCCGAGTAGCGTAGTGTCCAGACCGGCTCGTCATCCCCCACCGTAGCCCGTTACTCTGTGGAATATCCTCCTCAGTAGAACTCTGTGTCGCAGTCATGTGACACTCCCCGAGTAGCGTAGTGTCCAGACCGGCTCGTCATCCCCCACCGTAGCCCGTTACTCAGTGAAATATCCTCCTCAGTAGAACTCTGTGTCGCAGTCATGTGACACTCCCCGAGTAGCGTAGTGTCCAGACCGGCTCGTCATCCCCCACCGTAGCCCGTTACTCAGTGAAATATCCTCCTCAGTAGAACTCTGTGTCGCAGTCATGTGACACTCCCCGAGTAGCGTAGTGTCCAGACCGGCTCGTCATCCCCCACCGTAGCCCGTTACTCTGTGGAATATCCTCCTCAGTAGAACTCTGTGTCGCAGTCATGTGACACTCCCCGAGTAGATTAGTGTCCAGACCGGCTCGTCCTCCCCCACCGTAGCCCGTTACTTTGTGGAATATCCTCCTCAGTAGAACTCTGTGTCGCAGTCATGTGACACTCCCCGAGTAGATTAGTGTCCAGATCGGCTCGTCATCCCCCACCGTAGCCCGTTACTCTGTGGAATATCCTCCTCAGTAGAACTCTGTGTCGCAGTCATGTGACACTCCCCGAGTAGCGTAGTGTCCAGATCGGCTCGTCATCCCCCACCGTAGCCCGTTACACTGTGAAATATCCTCCTCAGTAGAACTCTGTGTCGCAGTCACGTGACACTCCCTGAGTAGCGTAGTGTCCAGACCGGCTCGTCCTCCCCCACCGTAGCCCGTTACTCTGTGGAATATCCTCCTCAGTAGAACTCTGTGACGCAGTCACGTGACACTCCCTGAGTAGCGTAGTGTCCAGACCGGCTCGTCCTCCCCCACCGTAGCCCGTTACTCTGTGGAATATCCTCCTCAGTAGAACTCTGTGTCGCAGTCACGTGACACTCCCCGAGTAGCGTAGTGTCCAGATCGGCTCGTCTTCCAACACCGTAGCCCGTTACTCTGTGGAATATCCTCCTCAGTAGAACTCTGTGTCGCAGTCACGTGACACTCCCCGAGTAGCGTAGTGTCCAGATCGGCTCGTCTTCCAACACCGTAGCCCGTTACTCTGTGCAAGATCCTCCTCATTATTACTTTGTGTCGCAGTCACGTGACACTCCCCGAGTAGCGTAGTGTCCAGATCGGCTCGTCTTCCCACACCGTAGCCCGTTACTCTGTGGAATATCCTCCTCAGTAGAACTCTGTGTCGCAGTCACGTGACACTCCCCGAGTAGCGTAGTGTCCAGACCGGCTCGTCCTCCCCCACCGCAACCCGTTACTCTGTGGAGTTTCTCCTCAGTGTTACTCTGTGTCGCGTCCGCTAACGACCGCGTGCTAACGATGAGTGATAACGCCGCTATCACGATGCCCTCGCGCTCAGTGTCGCAGTGATGGTGCCCCAGAGGATCTCCCTGGTCCTCTTCTTCCTCCTGGCTGCGTCGCACGTCCCGGAGGTCTTGGTGAGTCCAGAGGGAGGGTAGTTACCGTATGATGTTGGGGTGTAAGGTGCAAAATAATACTGGTTGTAAGCTAGTCCATGACGATACAACAAAATATAAATGTTCGCAGAACTGATTTTTTAATCCTACAAAGTTTGAGTCCTTAAACCAGCAAAATAATATAAGTTTTAAGCAAGTAAATGACGTGGTAAAACAGTAAGACGCTCGTATTGCTTTCAGATAATTAGAAAATAAAATACATTTGAATTATTTAAACCGTTTCCAGGAACGGGTGAACAGGATTTCCTGTGAACAGGATTTCTAGAATTCTATTTATAATTTTCATTGTTGAACTTTAAAAACCATATGAGTTTTTAATCGATGGATAAAATATGGATTATTAACATAAACAATTTGGTTTGCATACTCTACTTATCATTTTTGAAATTATTTAAACTTATGAACTAAAACGTATTGGCAAACAAAATTAAAGATAACTCGACGTATCCGTTAGGTAAAGCTGATGTGTACAATATGTACAAAAAGGTTGAATTCATTCAAACGGATGATTTTGGAACCAACGCACATTCGTGTGTAGAATTCAAAATGTTCATGCCAATAATTATATAGTAGGTTCAGCCCGGATCTTCGATTTGTAGAGCGCTTTCTCTGAATGCTTTCTTACTTATTTCACAATTTGAATTCCTCTTCAAACTTAAAAAAATGAATCTGTCAAATATCCTGTTGAATAAAAGCATCAAGCAGAATCAATCGAGGACATTTCTTAATATCAAAGAAAGTCTGTCACAATAAATTATTACTTGCAAGTAGTTTAGCCTCGACATCAAGTACTGGCCTGTATTATTATATCCAAAATGTTTATATAAATAATACCTGGGAACGTTGTTCTTAACTAAGGCTTCAACAGTTTTTATTACATAACAGCTTTTATTATTTTATAGAACCGTTGCACGAATTTATTGCGTTCTTTTAGATTAACTAACACGATGTTCTTTATTAAAAAAATTTCCACCTTTAAACTATTGGAAAAACAAACTAACGTAGGTAACTCATGGATGATATGCAGACCAACCGGGATATGATTTATAAACTAATTTTAAGAATAGTTTAGGTTATTTTGATACTCTGAGAAACAAGTATATTAACAGCTAGTTCTTGAAAAATCCGAACAAATAAATTGTTTTAAACAAATAGAACAAGGAGTGGTTTGACAAAACAAAACTAAATTCATTAATATCAGAAATGAAATTACTCAGTAATTTTGTTTATTTATACATTTTTTAATTGTTTTGATTTTTAAAATGAGAGGTATTAGGGACGAGTTTTGTTTAATGTTTACTAACTTAACTTCATTATAGCATTGAAAAAGTGTCCAACGGAAGGGCTAGAGCTTTCTAGCCTCGCCTAACGGCACCCTGTCAGGTTCCTGGTGTACGTTATGGACTAGGAGACAACTACATTCGCATCAAGGCCACTGACCGAGGCTATCGTCCTAGATTACTCTAATAAGGTGATTTACAGGAATGCTTGAGGCTACGATTCAGAGATTTCCAAAACCAAAAACAACTCATTGGTTAAGTTTTAACCATTCGGACCTACTTTAAACGCCTCATTCGTCATAAATCACAATCTGGGCTTACTTTACACATTCTGCTTGTATTTTATTTGACTACGAATTAAAGTAAAAACAATCGAGTACAATAAGTGTCAAATTGGAGTCTAAAGCTAGGAACTCATCAAACAATAAGCTATTGAACTTCAAAAGAAAAATATTTCCTTAAACATATCAAAGTCCTACTATGTTATTATTACTTCCTATTTTCTTCCTTACAACCTGTTTTACGAAAAATACATTTACAATAAGTACCTTATAGAACAGTTAAGTGAAATATCATTCAAGTTTATTATAGCCTTTAAATTATGACTTTTCTAGTCTGTCCCGCCCTCCTCATCCTAGGACTTTTTGGTCTAGGCCATCGTCGGAACCGTTTTACACATTACTTCAGGCTAGATCTAGTGGGTTGTGACGTCATCACTCAGTGAAAAGCTATTGGTGATCGGTAGGATTTGAACCCGGGAAGTTGGGAACCAAAGCCCAGTGCTCTACCCCTAGACCAGCGCGCTCCCCAAGTTATGTCTAATAAAATATAGGTCACATGCCTTTCAGTAACAGTTTTTCAAAACTGTGGGTGTTGTCCTACATTTTTTTGGAGTTAATTACTCCATCATCAGTGAATGAAAACCAAAAACGTCAATAAAAATCAACCTAACAAATATATTTAAGTAAATTATTTTTAAAGATTTGCGGACACACATTACTCTAAATACATGCCCTACTAGTAATAGACACCGACTACAGTAAAGTTACCCTCTTGAGATCGTGAAGAAGAAACAGTGATGGATAGAGAAAAGATTATCAATTACCAGGGAGACCTCTTGAAGTGCAACTTTAGTTGTCAAAACTAAATTTCAGCTGATATTTATGTGAAACATCTAATGCTGTAATTAGTTTAATAGCCTCGTTGGTTCTAGCTCATCTACTCTTAAAAGTAAAAATAATCCTCTGTTTACGTTCAACTTTCATGTTGAATTATATTTTAGACATGCTCAGAGCGTGAAATTTACTAAGGCTCAAGCGTATTTTTTTATATTTGTAACCCTTTTCTCAGTGTATATATAGACATTTACTACCTTTCCTACTTTAATCCTTTGTTACAAAATTTTATCATCTAGTTCTTCCAAATAAAGTATAGTATATAAGAATTATTACTAGTTAATTCATTTACTACTTCCAGTGACATGTTTACGAAGTGAAAACAACACATAGACAACATAAGATAAACAAGATTACAAGATCGCGCCACAATCATCTTACACTCATTTCTCATTCATTTCTTAAAATACCTACCTGAATAGGTCGCCATTATAAAATGGAATAATATACTGTTGAACCACTCTGGTGTAAATACCACAGAAACTTGTACCTTGACTGTAACCTCCAGAAGTTATGTAGTGATGCGGTGTGTTTTCAGGGTGAGGTCGGCGAGCGGGAAGACAGGAGGTTCCTGTTCAACGCGTTCAACAGGAGGCCGTCCCTGGTGGACCGGGAGGACCGTTCCTGCAGCTGCAGTGAGTATAAGTATGGTCCCTGAGACATCCGTGCAGGCCGAGATCTTATCCCAACCAACAGGAAAATGCTGCGGGCTTATTGTACTGCAACCGGAAGGAAAGTGACCACTCTCATTGCTATGCCTCCAGAGGGCTTACGATAATATGAGTGAGGTAGGTAGAAAAATATGGAGTGGGTGGGCGAGAACTTGTTCAGTTGGATGACCAAGTTAAGTGTTAGGTCCTTGACATAGGGAATCTGAGGTACCCAGCTAGAGCTTGAGCCCTAACCACTCGAATTCTCGCCCAACCATCCCAGGGGAGGAACATATGATAATCACTTGGAATAAAGCTCTATGACTGCATCAAACTTGAAAAAATTCCTTAATAACTGGGAAATATTACTTATGGGCCAGATCTAGGCTCTGTGGACATCTCAGAATAAAAGATTTGTAGTTTAAATTCATTTTGATTTAAACCCACTTTGGTGATTTAAATTGAGTAGATGATGGTTGTAATGGACTTGATGGCATATGTACACTGAGCTAAAAAACATTGGGATTTACTCATTATTAAGGTATGCCCCTGAACTGGTAAAACAAATTATAATGGTAATTTTATATTACTTTTTATCGTGTCCTGCCGACTGTCGCGACGACCCGGCTTTAAATAAATTACTAATACAGGTCTGTTTCAAGTCCCTTTTTTACGTTTAAATGTTCGTGTTTTGTAGTTTGATGGTTGTAATGGACTTGATGATGTCCAAGAGACTGATAAACTAACATTTTGGGATATTCACTTGGCGATTATTAATGCTGAAACCCATGGTTGTAGTATAACAACCTATCTTGAACTGGGATGTCGGGGGTTAAATCTCAACGTTGGCGGCAGTGTTTGTAACTCAATTCAGAAAATGATGAATGAAAAATTTATATAAGTTTATTTTTATTACTCTTATGAAATGGCGACCTATCCAGGTATGTATTTCAAGCCAAGTATGTATGGGAAATGAGTGTAAGATGATTGTGGCACGATCTTGTAGGCTTGTTCCTTAGACAGGAACATGTCAGCCTATAATTATACACCCACATATAATAATTTGACACACAAATGGCTGCATGGACATTATATAATTGAATTCTAACTAGGTTACTTATATGTAACCTAGTTAACCAACCTAAGTAACTAATTACATGTCCAATTTTCGCCTTGCAGCCCTTCAAAGTGTCCATGTTATCGTTAAGGATATTAACCGTAGCTGCAGTTAACCAAAACAGCTGATTTAGGTTGTTTTTATTATTCATAGTAAAATTCGTAAACAGTAAATGTTTAATTTTTTGGTTATTTTGAAAGAATCAATTTAAAGAAAAGTTATACTTGTATTTAGTTTGGTTGGTTCGATTAAGTTTATAAACTTGATTCAAATAACACCGACTTTGCACATGGCCAAGACGCACACAGTAAAGGTGTCACGGAAAAATAATACCAGATACAATCGACAATTATTATTACATTGACATGGAGGTTTAAATGTAAAACATCTATTTATTATGATATATTAAAATATTTTTATTTAAACCACATAAACTGTGTTTACATTGAGTACATAATAAATGTGTTTTCATTTAGCTAATTGTCTTATGTAATAAACTTACATGTTTCGTTATATCCGAGCAAAGCATAGTGCAGAAAATGCATTTCTTTGAACCTTGTCTTTGTGTTGCAGCCTGCGGGGAGCGTAACGATGCGACCAGGATCGTGGGAGGGAAGCCGACCCTGCCCAATGAGTTCCCCTGGATAGTGCGGCTCTCATACTTCAACCGCTTCTACTGCGGCGGCATGCTCATCAACGACCGATACGTCCTGACCGCCGCCCACTGCGTCAAGGGGTAAGCCGACGGAGAGACGCCACTGACCCACTGGACTTGTTAGAAAGTAACTGTCCTTGCTGAGAGAGAAATTAATTTCATTACTGAAACTATTTGTGACGTGAGGAAAGAAATTGTAAAATGTTTCTCAAGGTTATCAAGAAAACAGCCAGCGTCACAAGATTAACTTAACTGATATGACTTTCTTTGAGATTGAAACGTCAATTCTAGGAAGTTGAGTATTTTCACTGTGCAGATGATATTACTGTACTATTACCCAAAAGCTGTAGCCCAGATGATTTTGGTGTCATGGCTCCCTAACAATATCTGAATCATCAACACACTAAAAACCTATTCTATACAAAGTTTTCGTCATATCTGTTTAGTAAATAACAAAAATACAGTAGATAAGCGTAACACAACAGCTGTGCAAAAGTAATGAGCCGAATTATTATTTTAGTAATAATTTAATTTACATCTGAACCCACATTCGAGTGATTAGCGTTCCTGAGGCCAAAATGTAGTGAGTTTTTCCAAAATGTCTAGTATGTTTTGCCAAAAATGTCTAGTGTGTTTTGCCTAAGATTTCCAATGTGTTTTGCCAAAATGTCTAGTGCGTTTTGCCAAAAATGTCTAGTGTGTTTTGCCAAAATGTCGTGCGTTTTTTTTTAATGCCTAGTGCGTTTTGCCAAAAATTTCTAGTGCGTTTTGCCAAAATGTTTAGTGCATTTTGCCGAAATGTCTATAGCGTTTTAAGATGAGGGGGTGGGTAACAGTGTACATGAGCAACATCTACCCTATCTACCAAAGTTTTAGTATCCACAGTATAATACTTCAGTCCTTGTCTAAGAAAGTTTTCCCCTCGTGTAATGCCCCGCCTTCTCACCCCAGGACATTCAAGGTCATTGTCCGGAACGGTTTTATACCTTACTTCATGCTAGACAACTGACCTGGGGCAAGGTGTAATCAAACTGTCTTGTCGATCTGATCCGACCAAGAGTGTTTATTAGTTCCCTCCTTGTGGTTAAACTGTCAAAGCTCTTACACTGCGTGTGTACAAATGAACTGTTGATTTAGTCAGTTGTTGAGGGGATAGTTAGTTGTTTTCCGAAAACGTTTTTAATAAATTAAAAAATGTTCAAAGTAATTAAAATAATTTTCCAAAGTAGAGGTTACATTTTTATTGGAATATTCTTTAAAATGATCTGAATCGCAACCCACCGACCTAGCGACAAATCAGTGGCGACCTACCGCTATTATTATCAGCTGAAAAATCTAAACATTGCAATCTAAGACATAGCAACTATCAATCTGTTGGGAAAATTGGGAACAACGTGGAGACATACTGCGTATATACAGATCACAAGTCAGTCTCGTGAGTCTACCCCTATGGGTTAAATTGATAGTTCAATTAAAATTGACGACTAAAATGACATATATTTAACAAAACAATTTATAATAATTATTTATTTTGCAATTCATTGGTCTTTTCCGACCGCTCTTGAGTTTTAATCTACACAACGTTTCTGGAGGAGGAGAAACTCCTCCGTTTTCAAGTGATTACCTAATAATTGACATTAAAAATTGAATGTTTCAGTAACAGCTCTGTAACTTGAACATTTCAACACAAGAGCGACAGGAAAAGTCCAATTAATTGCAAAATAAATAATTAAAAATCCATCGCTATCATGAATTTCAAACAAACAAAACAAGTTATATTTAAAAAATTTCAACATTGACGACATATAACTTTTAGTTTCTTCAGTAAAAAGCTGTGACAAAGTCCTGTTGTCAGGTTCATGTGGTTCATGATCAAGGTGACGTTCGGCGAGCACGACCGCTGCGACAAGAGCTTCAGGCCGGAGACTCGGTTTGTCCTACGCGCCATCACCGGCGACTTCAGTTACCTCAACTTCGAAAACGACATTGCCATCCTGCGACTGAACGACCGCGTCCCCATGACGCAGACCATCAGGCCGATCTGCTTGCCCAAGAAAACCAGTGAGTCCAGCACTACTCACAATTTTACTACCCATCTATTAACCAAACTTCTGCAAATTGAATTGTAAAACCGAAGTGTCCATTTGAAGGTCAAAAAGTACATTCTGATTCTCTGGTAGGGTTGGGTTAGAAGACGTTAGGTTAGGTTCATTGGACTGGAACCATGGCGTGTTCTTTTATCCAGATACTTGAAGGTACGAATTGTGGATAGTTATGAGCGTTGGTGGATAGTTCGTGTAGTGTTCTCTTGTGTTGATTAACGTCCGCACTATTTAATTAATCCACAAAGACCGTCCACATAATCAGACCATTTCTTAATTCAAAGTCAGTGGTTCGGTAACAAGACTACAAGATCGCGCCACAATCATCCTAGTCTCATTTCCCATTCATACTTGGCTTAAACTATCTACTTTGTTAGGTCACAATAATTACAGTAACTAACTAAACTAATTATATAGTTGCACCATCAATCATTTCGCCAAACCATGAACCTCAAATGTCCCTGAATACTAGTTTTTCTAAGAAAAACGCGTTTTCCTGAGAAAAGTTGGTATCATGTGGAACGGACGTATGTGGTAACGGTGCACGTCTGACGTGCGAATGGTATCGGCCTTGTAAAACTATCCTTTTCATCGGTGGCATCACCAGATAGACTGACTGTCTCAAATTAGTCTACTCTAATCTGACTAAAAATATGGCAACTAAACGTTTTCAGCCATTAGGTTTGCATGAATTTTCTCCTTTTACGCATTTATTAGCTCCACCTTACTACAAGTTTATCAGCCATTTCTTCATCACCTGTCTTAAACCTCTTGGATTCTATGAACACTCACAGGCAAACTCCACAGGAGCAGGTGCGGGGTGTGATGCTGTAGAGTGGGGATGTAGTCTAAACTTGGGTTAGTGGCCCAAGTATTGTAGCTACCCAACTAAAAGTGGCCACTGGTAGGAAAATTTGTGGTATTGCATATTTAGTGATAAAAACATGTGTTTAAGTTAACAAAGGTATTCAGAGGTATTCAATTTGGTAAGAACTTTTCTGTAGATCGTGCAATAATTAGTATACAATATTATTTACAGAAATCACCCACCCGTTAGATTTTGTGGTCGCTACTTTTGGACTATAATATATTATTCTGGATGCAAATAAATTCGTTTAAGATAATTTGTTTTCCCATTTTGTAATCTCATTTCACCGAACATTTAGAACCTATGACTGTGATCTTGTGACTCCAGCTGACCTGTACGAGGGGAGACGCGCCATCGTCTCGGGCTGGGGGACCCTCAAGGAGGACGGGAAGCCGGCGTGCATCCTGCAGGAAGTGGAGGTCCCAGTTATGAGCAATGCGGAGTGCAAGAACACCAGCTACAGCGAGAAGATCATCTCCGACAACATGCTGTGCGCAGGATATCCGGAGGGGATGAAGGACTCTTGCCAGGTAGGAGGAAGAATAGAATGTTATTAGAACAAGGTGGGTGGAGGTAGAAGATCTGGGAAAATCTAGAAATTTGACAATTGGATTTTGAAGACAATCTATGATTAAATTTAAAATTTATACTTTTTGTTAATGGGTATATTGTAGTTTTTCATATAACAATTCTGAGCGGGAATAAAATTAATTAACTAATCAAATTTCGAAGGACCGCGGAAATATGTTAAAATAACAACACACATTGTGAAGTTACATACAATTAATTAATTAATTATTTAATTTAATATATTTAATTGAATTAATTATTTTAAGACACAAGGAATAATACTATGGTATTAAAAGTACTATGGTACTATGGTATAATAGTGAAACCCGTATTTAGTTCTCATCGACCTACGATAATCTTAGCGTACTCGTATTTTAATGGAAATATAAAACTTAAAATGAACTAAACATAACTTTGATGAGGATAGTTTGACGTCTCGTAAGACTAAAAACTACGCTCGGATGGAAGGTCGTCGATACCTTTTGAAATTAGATTCACAGGTTTGGTCAATGAACTCATCTGTTGGTCATGGCACACAAACACTCACGCCTCAGAGAAACGCTTCCACTACAAAACCTGCCTGGAATGACAATCGTCGGTTCTGCCAGCCTAGACTAGTCTGCTGTGACAGCTTTACCATAGGACTTGCACGAGTTACCACATAGTATTCTAACATAGAAATGTACCTTATATAAATAACTAGCTGACTCGGCGAACTTCGTAACGCCAAACAGTAAATACGTGTTAACGTGTAGATTGGCCATGTTCTGAAGTCGAATAGCATTACGACCTCGTTTACCATAGGACTTGCACGAGTTACCACATAGTATTCTAACATAGAAATGTACCTTATAATAAAAAACTAGCTGACTCGGCGAACTTCGTAACGCCAAACAGTAAATACGTGTTAACGTGTAGATTGGCCATGTTCTGAAGTCGAATAGCATTACGACCTCGTTTACCATAGGACTTGCACGAGTTACCACATAGTATTCTAACATAGAAATGTACCTTATAATAAAAAACTAGCTGACTCGGCGAACTTCGTAACGCCAAACAGTAAATACGTGTTAACGTGTAGATTGGCCATGTTCTGAAGTCGAATAGCATTACGACCTCGTTTACCATAGGACTTGCACGAGTTACCACATAGTATTCTAACATAGAAATGTACCTTAATAAAAAACTAGCTGACCGCGAACTTCGTAACGCCAAACAGTAAAATACGTGTTAACGGTAGATTGGCCATGTTCTGAAGTCGAATAGCATTACATTACTAGACTTATACATAGTATACATAGAAATGTATTATTTTATGGTGTGGAAAGTAAACAGTAAATAGTTAATAGACATGTTTAAATAGCATAGTTATTTAAAATATTAAATCTTTCATAGTTAATACATTAAACGAAAACTATATTAAACAAATAAATCTGAGTGGCTTGATTCACAAATGTTTCTAATCCAACCTAAAACCAAACAAAACCTAACTGTAATAAGGCTTTTATAGGAAATATATACAACAGCTGATTATTATAACAAACGTAATATTTGTATTAACACCATTATTATTTGTTATTTGGCCGACATAATTATAAACACGTGACTTTTAATCAGACAGAAAATAAAAATTTAAATACATAACCCCCAAAAACCGTAAACTATTAAACGTGGTGAATAAATCTGTTCATTTTGTACAGTGCACATTTACTTCATAGTTTTACATTAATGAATGATTCAGATGGCATTGGATAGTAAAGCATATTGCTGATGGAAAGTAAAACAACAGCTGTTGCTTTAGAAATCAAATGTTTTCATTGTAGATAATTTGTAAACAAACTTATTTCCCATAAGGTTAACATTAGAAATTTAAAACGCTTTAAAATGGAAACTAATTGAATTTATGGAAACTAAATATGCCTAAAGCATGACCGGAGCAGAGACGAATCCGAAAAATCAAAGATCATTAAAATCGGTCAAGCCGTTCTTGAGTAGCGTAGCTAACACGACTTAGTTTTATATATTTAGATATATGAAAAAGGAGTGAGGTAGACGTACATTGGTATATTGGTAATATTGTTGTCTTGTGTCCAGGGGGACAGCGGCGGACCCCTCATCAGGGAGAAGGAAGACAAGCGTTATGAACTCATAGGTCAGTAGTTGCCTAGAATATTTCTACATATCAACCACCTAAACAGTTCTAAACGTGGTCAATGTTAGTTTGCGAAAACAGAAGAATTAAACATTAGATCAGTCTGTAATTTATTCCTACTCAGAACTAGGAGGAGGTCTTGGTTAGCGTCTTGGAGTTCGGTGCAAGAGATCATGGGTTCAACAACTCCCGGGATGCCCATTTGGGTTTGGACCGCCTTTTCTAAAAAGCGTTCATGTGGAAGCACTCTGTGTATGTACCCAGGTTATTAATTACTAATAACCCGAACCAGTACCAGTTATAAAGCTTCTTGTTGTCAAATTCAATACCCATATTCAACTTAAGATATGCCCTAAGTTGCGTCAGTGACTCAAATATTAAAAACTAATGCTATTGAGTAAAATCTGCTAATAAATTTTGCTTCACGGACTTTTTCTTCAAGTATTTACTTTACTGTGGGAAATAGCTTAGGCCATGCTAGGGCTGAAAGAAATGTTCTCTCAACCGTTTAAAGTCTCTTCCGTTACACTTTTTATGTCTCACAAAAATCACCCCCCCCACAGTCTTACATATTCATGTAAAAATGGTGCTAGATACAATATTAGTCATTCTGGTGTCAAGTAATGTATTGACTAGAGTAATAGTAAATTAGGCAACCAAGAAAGATGGCGTTGCCTAAAAGATTAGTTGGTTCAAACTAATCCAAATTTATTGGATCTTTTGCACCTAATAAGCTCATAAATTCAAACTCGTCTAACTTGTAATCATGATCATAACTAAAACATTTCTGCCAATATAAATATATCGAATATTTCCTTAACGAAAGCATAATTACCCGATTGTGAATGTTTTAGGAGTGGTGTCCTGGGGCAACGGCTGTGCTCGGCCCGGTTTTCCTGGCATCTACACGAGGGTCACCCGGTACCTCGACTGGATAAAGAGCAACACAGGGGGAGGATGTTGGTGTGAAGATCCCTCGGAGGACAAGGGGGAAGTGGAGGAGAGCACCACCGTCGTCACAGAGGCACCCGAGACCACGGCGAGGCCGATGGAGGAGCTTCTGGACAAGGATAAGCCTACTCAAGCGAGTCCGATTGGCGAACCTGAACAGCCCATGAATTCAACGAGTCAAATTGATCAACCCATGAGTCCGGCGAATCAAACTGATCAACCCATGAGTTCAACGATTCCAACTGATCAAAAACCCGTGGAAATTGATAAGGATCAAGAACAAACTGTTCAAACAAGCTTAGCAAACCAAACTGATCAAACCCCCATGGAACAGGCACTTAACAATGAGCAACCTCCACAGACTAGTTCATTGAACGAAACCGATCAAAAACCTATGGAACAGGCACTTAACAATGAGAAACCTCCACAGAATGGCTCATTGAGCGTAACTGATCAAAAAGCTATGGGAATTGAAAGCATAAATCACTTCAACTGAGTTTAGGATGTAACTAATATAGACAACCTATCTCAGTGAGTTCAGAAAAAAATTGTTTAAAAACTTAATCAGCCACAAATTTTAACCTCTCCGAGGAAACATGGACTGATAAAAAGAAAATCTTTATAAAAGTATTTCTCATATTATATTTTAACTATACAAATACCTTCCTTTTATTGCAGAAAGTAATAGTGGTAAACCCATTAAAGTACCAACATAAAAGTTTGAAATATTATCCATTTTACTCTTCTAATTCTAGTAGAAGGAATATTACAGGAAAGAAAATTTCCAGTTTGAGAGAAGTGAAGAAATTTTTGTACTAAAACTTAATTCAAAACACAAATGCACCATGAAAATACGGAAAACTGTTTAATAGACTGAATAATATTTATTCTGTAAATAAATTTGTTTTACCTAATCGTACTTTATTTTCTTCATTAAAAATCGTAATATAATTTTGCAGCTAAATTTCCACTCACCGAAGAACTATGGTAAAACCTGAGTATATTTTAGCATTTATAACAGGCCATGAATGCAATTAAAATATTTAATTATAAATGTCGGAATAAGAGTTATGACACAAAAATACAGTTTGGTTATTGCCAGCGGGACTACACGTAGGCTTTCGAGCAATCATGGAACAGAATTATCTTTTGTTTTGACAAGTGAACGATCACATTTCCCTCATAACATTCATTCAACAGATTAGTTTTGAGAAACAGGGAATCCCAACCTAACATTAGCTACAGTAGACAATCTTGATACTCCTATTAATTTATCCGTGTCAGTAGAAGATTTTAGGGCGTTGAAGAACTACCCTCTAAAGCCTGGGGGTTTATGCACGGTTTATGTGTTATGTAATGTTATACGAGCCTCGCTAACTCGAAATTCAAGGGATTTCGAATTAAAATAAGTTTGAATTATCGGGAGTTTGAATTTTAGACATTATCGTTTCTAAAATTCGAACTTTAGGGGTTTAATTCAAAAGTTTGAATTGTATAGGTTAGGGATGGCAAAATTCAAATTATACTTCTTTTAGCTTATTCTGAAGCAAATCTACTTTACGACTTAAAAATAAAAATAAGAAAACAATATGGGCTCCTAGAAATTATGAATAAAAACGTAATAAGTCGATCAAATTCAAGAGCAGTTAAAAATGCAAAATTGAATTATAGTAATGGTTAATAAATATTCTAAAAATAATATTTTATTTTCTAAAAAATATAACAAATTATAATTTACAAAGGAATTGCTTGAGGAATTGCTAGAGACTCATCACTTAACTGATAACATTAAAAGGCGATCAGAAAAATAACACTATTCAGTTAAAGTCCAGAAAGGTTATTTAAAAATGATGTAAATTTTCTTCAAATAAAAACCATCTCAATTGTTTACAAATTCTTATTTAGTATTAAATATTAAAGTTAGTATTAGCAAAATTAGGTATTACTTGCTCGATTATTAGGTTAAAAGGAATCACTAAAAAACTATTTGTTTATAGATGTTCAAATTTAAAGTGTTGATTTATTTATTTACCTAGCTGGCCCAACAAGGCAAAGGTTGTAGAGTCGAAACCAGCGGCCGGCGACTCATAGCTCGTTGTGTTTAATTCACCACATAGGCCACGTTTTTGTTTTTGGTTAAAAGTAGTTTGTACTTCAACATTTTTCTGCCATGATGATGTAAAGATCTGACGAGTCACACTCGCCGTCTTCCAGAAATCTGATGTTCCAGACACTCTTTTCAGGTAAGAGTGCAGACCATACCGGTCGGAAGTTATATGTTCCAATATCATCGATATCAATAAACATCGATATTTTAATCTCGATATTTCTGATACTATATCGATACTGGGAATTCGATATTATCGTGATATTGAATTTTGATATTGTATTTTTGTAAGTTATTTTTATTAAAACCAAGGTAAATAGATTTATACAGAGGGATAATATTCACTTAAACGAACCCGTAGACGTCCCTGGTACAGAAATGTTTGTTTATACTCCAGCTGCCAGAAATGTCATGATGATTGATCCTTACCTAGTTGGTAAACATTTTTTACAATTAGCTACATTTTTGAACAAAAAACAACAGGAACCCTTTTATTTTATTTTACAGCTTAGCGTATAACAACTAGGCATTTTACGACAGCTAAACACGTTAATTATAGAAAAATAGAATTAAACATATTTTAGAAGCTAACCAAATTTGAAAATAAACATTCTCTAGTTATTTATGTAAATACAAAAAACACTGGTCAAAAATTACCATAGTAAAATTACCATATTACGTGATTAAAAAACGTTTTGACATAACATTATGAGTAATTGTAAAATTTCTCAATATATCATTCGCTATTTCCAATATCGATATTTTGTTGCGATAAAATCGCTGTAACGATATTGATGGTAAGTATTGTTATCGATATTGAACATGGTAATTCCGGGAGAGAGGGCCACCGGGTGCGATGGGCCATCGGCCTAGTTCCGAAACTAGCCGCCTGATTGCTCCACCGGTAGTATACAGATGTCATGGCCACTATTGTTTCTGCACTGTGAGTTTGTGTGCTAATTATTTCATGGTTTGGCTGAGATATGCAAGTACGAAAAAAGTTTTCACTCACCTAAAATTTAAATCAGCGTATATCTCAGCGAAATCGAGAAATGATTAGCACAATGGTGTGCCGCCTTGGGGGTTGAAGACTGAAATTAACACTTACTTTCGCCCTAGGTACTGCAGACTCAGGTACGTTACAATTTAAGTTTGATGTGAGGATCCCACTTTTATAGGCCCTAGGCCTTAGGGCCTATAACCTGAATTGATTTTTAAAATTTTTAGGGAAGAAATGTAATAAACCTGTAATAAACAGAATTTTAGATCAGAAAACATGAAACATGTATTTTTTATCAGCCATCCACTGGTCCATCTCTGAGATGGACCACCAAGCAATAGATTATTTATTTTTTAATCGAATAAGATTCAAAACAAAATTGATTGCGCATGGTTTTCTTATAGAGTTAATAGTTACATACAAAAAGACGCTTGCCGAAGAGTTTTTTTTATCAAAAAGTAACAAAGTTATGGACCTCCATTAAAAGGAAGGCCATCTCTCCCGGAATCACCCTATCGGAAGCTGCACGATGTCGGAACATCCCTAGTAATCTACTCCTTCACCAATCAGATGGAGCTCGGAGGATATCGGGTGGAAGGGCGCCGCCGAGGAAACGACCACAGTAAGTAACACTGACATGTGGTCGTGGCTTGACCCGGGAGGGCGATGTGCAACCGGATGGCATTTGAGTAACACAGTGACGTCACGCTTCTCATTAGAAAACAATTTGTATATATTAGACACAGATTAAATTAGGTAGAAATCAATTTGGTTATACTAACCAAAGTACCCGTTCTTCGTACGGCTAAAAAAAGGCTGAGGGATGTACTGATACATTTGAATTGTGAATTATTTTTTATTGTTTACAAAATGACAAACACGAGTGTCTACAACACTGATATCCATGAACATGAGTAACACCTGATGGACTTATATGGACTGAGCCATGTTCAGTGCCTGCCTCTGTAATCAATATGATTCAATATTAATATTTGAATCATATGATTTTTGTTATTGTTTATTATTGTATTATTGTCTCTTATTTTCATAGTGTTCAAAACGTATTAAAAAGGCTGGCAAGTTAAAAGTAATTTTAATATGTGTGTTGTATTATTTTTATGGCAACTTGAACAAGGTAAAAAAGTGACGAATGAAAGTAATATTGGGAAAGGGTAAGGAATAACGTAATAGAGGCAGGCATCGGGAGAAAACTTAAAATCTACCATTTCCGGCAATAATAATTACGATCCAGCAGTGTATCTGTAAAATGAATTTTTTTCTTCTTCCCGAAGAGTCAAAATGTAGTGTAACCAGATGTTGACACTAGAAACTGTAAAAATTGAAACCTAGGGCATTCACAGCAACTGTGTCTTCTGCTTCCCAAACTGCCAAATTTTTAAACATTTCAGATAGCAAAAGAAAAATAAAAAAATCAACAATTGATTATTATAATAAACGTAATATGTATAAACATTGTATTTTTAATTTGGCCAACAAATAAACATTTGATTTTTAATCATAAAACATAATCCCCAAAATCTGTACTGAGAAAAACTACATTTATACTGTAATTAGATATCATTAAGTACTATTTTGTGCTTGCTTCTTTGGCTTGCACAATGGTTCAAATAAAAACAGCTGCTGTTGAATACCTTAATTAAGAAAACATATGTTGGAATCCAAAACAAAATCATTTCCCTATATGATTAACAAGGGAACTTTGAAGTCGTATAGGGTAGAAATATCTACCCTAGTTTCAATTTTCCCAGAAATATCTGGGAAAATTGTCACAAAACTGTTAGACTTTCATATTTTAGGCCTAAAGAACCAGTATACCAAACTTCAGCCTCCTAAGTAATTGGGAAGTGGGAGAATTAGTGATGAGTAAAGCAGTGAGTGAGGGCTTTGACTTGTATATACACACACATATGGACCATTATTAAATACATTTTAATTTCTATGTTAAAGGTAGTAATGGACATTTTTGGGACCAAAGTAATATACGGTATTCTATATTATTAATATTACATTTTATATTATTATCTTTGGTATTTTTTTCAATTAGATAGATTAAAGCATTGAAATGGCTACCATACTACAATGTAGGTGTTCTAAGCCAAGTATGAATGAAAATTGAGTGTAGGATGATTGTGGCGCGATCTTGTAGTCTTGTTACTGACTAAGGCTGACATGTTCCTTAGACAGGTCTGTTAATTAATAGCCCAACAGCCGATGGCAACTAATGGACCTACAGTTTAACGTGGAATCCGAACCACGGCTTTTGAATTACGGATTGGTCTATCTATGAGGATAGGCTTTGCGGATTAACGTAGTATTCAATAGTGCGGACGTTAATCCACACAAGTGAACACCACACCAACCGACCAACGCTCACAACTATCCACGATTCGTGACCTCCAAGTTGCTGGATTACAGGACATTATTGTTGCCATTATTGTCATTATTGTTCACGTAGCATTGGTGATGGAACAGTTGTAGTTGTTATATATGAATAAAGATATTGTTATTGTTACTTATACGCAGTTTAAAGTAATCTTTGTTGGAGCACACCCCACTTAGACAATGTCATCTGGTGACTGGTGACCTCCACGCCCAGCTCCAATGGGGAGTGTCGACTCCGTTCAGGAATGTGGAGTACGGAGACATCCACAACTCCACACCTCGCTCACGCGCGTCCTCCACCTCCGTCATTCCGCTTAACCCAACTACCTGTGTACAACGATAAGTGTTTCAATCACCGCTTTCCTCACGGCCAAGGGTTTCGTCTGTTACAATTTAACTCTTCTAAATTAATACATATTAAGGCGTATTACACATAGATTTGTCATACCAAAATTTGAAACGCAAGTGACGTCATATGGTTATATGACGTCATAAGGAAAGCTGTTTACAGTAACTGAAGAAATTCCCGTTAGACATATCCATGATCTAGCTGTTTCTCAAAGGGAAGTTAAAGCAGATTTTTGACATGGATAGTGTCAATCCATCACACGAAAAAATTTGGAAAGGTGACGTCATATGGTTAAAAGGACAGCTGTTTAGAGGAACTGTAAACATTCCCTTTAGACATATCCATGATCTAACCTATTTCCCACAGGGAAGTAAGTACAATCATTTTTACCATAGTGGCATCCCTGAACAGATTTTGCAACATGAATGGAAACAAAAAGTAAGCAGTTCCCAAATTGTTTCGACCGTTGTTGAGGCTAATTTTCGATTTGAGAGTGCGGTACAGTTAGCGGCGCACCCATAATTTTAGCCTAGGGTCTTCAAAACCTAATGGTATACTTGTATTAGCAAAACCGTAATATTCCTTAGTAGCTTTCCAAAATGGCGACCTATACAGGTATTTCAAGCCAAGTATGAATGAGATGATTGTGGCGCGACCTTGTACTGTTGTAACTGACTACGGCTGAAATGTTGTTAATAGCTCAACAGCCAGTGGCATATCTAAGGGCTCACAGTTTAACGTTGTATTCGAACCATATTTTTTTCCTCTGAACTACGAACAGGTCTAATTATAGTGATGGTCTTTGTGGATGAACGTAGTATTCCGTAGCGTTTAGTCAAAATGTTTGATCCCATAATAGTTGTTACTTCATATTAGCGGTCGAAAAGACAACCGCTGCATACATCAATCCCATTAAAGGTTTAACATGTTTAAAATTACCATAATTTACAAACTTTAAACTAATATACACTTAAGATTGGTGAAGTTTAAAGTTAATACTGTAAAAAAATTATGTTTCGACGAAAAAATACCAGTAAAGACCCCCAAACTTTATAGTGAGTCCCCAGACTTTAACAACCCAAAACACCACCGGTAAATGGTAATATCCCGAAAATGTCCATGGCACAAATGCCACATCTTCAGTTTGTGAAACCAAGGAGATAAAGATCTAGTCTCCGTCATAAAGTCTTCATTTTCAATATGTTTGCTTCAGTCAGCAGTATTTTTTTCATAGCCAAATAATATTACGCAGATACTGCTGCTATAGTGTTTTACAGACTATTTTAACTTAGTTTATTCTAAATTTCCCTCAAAAATGTCCAATAGTTATGATTCAGAATCATATGGAGATAATCTTATGATTTTTTTCATTTCAGGTTATTTACATCATGGCATCTGGTTTATAAGTTTAAAATTATTATTTGTGGTTAATTTCAATTTAAATAAGTTTTGCAAGTTTCAAGAATACAAAGTGTTTTATTTCCTCTTCAGTAACGATTACAGACAGGTATAGGTGATTATAATTTACCGTATTAGGTTTAATAGAGCAGGTAGAATAGGAGTAGGTTCCCTAGGTAGGTACTTAAGTTTACGCTTAGTTGTAAAAGCTGACATAGAATGAATTGGTAAAGCTCTTTCTAAAAAAATATATAATTCAGAAAACTACGATTTTGGCTCCGATAACAACTGTGACGTCGATGTTGAAGTGGCAAGGATCGTAACCTTTATTATTGCACTAAGTAATTTGTATTTTAACTATTAATATAATTTGTATTTAGTACTGGGTGTTTCCTTAAGCTCTTTTAAACTAAATTTAAGGCAACTATTAACGATAAAACTATTCATATTTACCAAAAGATTTGGAGGGGGGCAAAGCTCCCCTTAACCTCGTCCATGCACAATAGAGACGTAAAAGAGGAATACGTTCATCTTGTCATGAGCATAGTGAAAGAGATAATAATGAAAAGAGGTATAAATGATGAAGCTTACACTGACAGAAGATAGTGGTTATGGAGTGTGGAAGATAACAGTGGTGTTGTAGACTCGATATTGTAGGCGAGGTTCGATCCGGAGAGAAATTCCAACACAATTTTGTAATGGTTCAACTCTAGCTGTTTTGTTCATTGCGTTTTAATTACTGCTCCTGAAATACAGCTATGTTGGTTTGTGAGTAACAAACTTATACATTAAAAACATTCATCAAGTTGAGCAACTGAAGATATACAATTAATTTTACTTTGGGTTTTAAATAGCCGTGTCGTTTACAGTGATATAGTCGTAGCCGAGGTGATGTATCTCAGTACAGCCCTGGCGCTGATGCAGTTTGCACACGCGCACACACACGCACGCTCCGACAGTCAGTGATGCCGGCCGCTGACCAGACAGCACGTCCCTATATTTGATAAATAATTTTGCGGCCCACACGCGTGTCAATTATACAAATCCCCTCACTTAATGGAAACCGCTGTCTGTGTTTAAGTGCTCACATATGTAAATATAAGTCATTTGTAATTCAAAACTTTTTAATCGGACTTTTCTAAGTTTAGATAAGCATCAAATTAATTTCAGTGATACAGTGATGGAAGTGGTGACTTGGACTTAAAATTAAAAAAATACCCTCGTCACAGCAGACCTGCGTACTCAGCGAATTTCCAAATCAATAATATAATCCAATACTATAATACGAGCAAGGTTTGTATATATATATATATATATATATATATATATATATATATATATATATATATATTTGCACACGGATCTCGAAAACGGCACCGAGGAATTTCTTTAAATTTTGGAAATAACTAATTTCCGAGTAGAAAATAAGTTATAATAAGTTAAGAATAAGTAGATAGGTCTAATGTCCAGGAAAATTCGTGTTTTACTGTAATATTAAGTTTAAAATCTAAAAATTTAACATTACGCTTATGGAGAATAAAATGTAAACAATACAAACCAAAACAGCTTTTTATAACCGTTTGACAGTTCTTGATTGAAGACTGCGGGGAACAATATAGAGGTTATGCATTAATATTTATTTTATGAATTATATAAATGCAAAATTATCAGGTTACTAAACAATTTGTAAAAACTTAAGGATAACATAGCTGTGCGAAATAAAAGCAGAAAAAAGTATTTCCAAAATCTTCCGTGTTTTGATAGAAAACGTATTCGTTGTATTGCTTGAAGCCACTGTAACAAACCAATTAATTGATGTAAATTAAATTTCTCTTTTGCTTTTCAATCCTCATTCCGTTTATAACAAAATCAGTTGATCACATGCTAATAATAACGGTATGGATAATTAAACAGTAAATGATCGGCTTTGGCTAAAAGACGTTAAACGGCATCGCTCAATTGACTAACGTCTTAGCCGAGTTGTAGCGTGTCGGCCTCAAGAACTATAGGCCGCGAGTTCCATCCCCACCAGGGGCGATACTTTTTGTTCAGTGCTATATTAATTATGGTGTATTAAATCTGTTTTATTTCAACCACATAAATGTTTTCATTAACATTAGTAATAAATGTGTATTAATTTTTCTGATTAATTTTTATAATACGTCTTATTCTATACGAGCAAAGCTCGGTCACCAGGTACTAATAATAATATATGACAAGTTTTATAAAAATTTGTCCATAAACATGAGAATTATTTGCCTATTCTCCATAATATTAACATGGGAAAGAGTGTGCAGGTTTGCTGCTGTGAGGAACACTGAAAGTAGTCATTTCTACCATAAACAATTATTATTTTTAACATTTATACCAACTTTCATCAACATTTGTCCATAAATAAAGGAGTTTGCCTATTCACTATATCATTAATATGGGAAAAGAGTATGCAGGTTTGCTGCCATGATAAACACATAAAATATGGTTTTTAAGCATAAATGGATGGATCTCAATCAAATGAAGCTAAATATCAAGATTTATCCAAAAATATCGATTAATATGGGAAATTAGTTTTTCCCTATCCTTCATAAGATTAACATTGGAGCCTCAAAATACTACGTACTGTGTTTAGATTTTTTAATATCTCGGTAACCGTTGGAGATAGAGAAAAACTTTAAGAAACTTAATTGTGCAGTTTTTTAAGCTGATTCTAATGGTGAAAATAAAATTTGAAAGTTTTAAATAATTACATGGTAAAAAATGCAAAAAATCCATTTTTGGGGTTAAGTTACTGCAATTTGAATGTAATGTTTGCTGACATTAAATAAGGATATATTTTATATTAAAATTAAATCATGATTACATTTTTATATCACACTTAAATATATTTTTACGTATATTTACTTCCATTCTGAACGCTAAAGGATATCCTACTAGTTTGGCAGGGTATTTTCATGCTTAAATAAAAACATTCATTTACCAAACTACCTGATATTAGGCCTATATTATGACCAAATGGTCTCACAAAGTATAACCTAGATATTAAATTTGTATATAATTCCCAAAACCTTTACGTACAATAGGATTAAATAAGACAACAAACAATTAGCTATTCAGTTTATTGTATGAACTTTTTAAGGACAAGAAAATTAAGTAAATAAAGTTTTAAGTTTTTAGAGCACTAAGATAATACAACCACTGAAAAATGATTATTTTTCTCGATATTAAATCAAATTTGGACATTAAAGTTCAAACCATGTTTGTATAGATCACATTGAGACATAAAACTAAAAATTCGCAATTGCAATGCATTTATTGGTGTTAAAATAAAAGGAACCGATGTCATTGTCTGTTGGGCTACTAATTAACAGTCCGGTCTAAGAAACATGTCAGCCGTAGTCAGTAACAAGAATACAAGATCGCGTCACAATCATCCTTCAATCATTTCTCATTCATACTTGGCTTAAAATACCTACCTGGGTAGGTCGATATTTCAGAAAGGTTATAATAATAAAGGTATAACCAGTTTTAAATTGTTACTGGTTTTGGACTAGATAAACAATTACGTATTTCTAAACAGAAAAAATGTTTCTACTTACTTCCCCGTGGAAAATAGGTTAGATCATGGATATGCCTAAAGGGAGTGTTTTAGTCCATCCAACCAGTTGTTCTTAAAACCAAACTATAACGTCTCTAACCAAATGACGTCACATATTGGTGTGACGTTCTGGCGTAGGCTGATTTCCATTTCACATTAGTAGGCTTCGTTTCAACACACTCGATACGCCGGGTTGTAGGCCTGTAGGGCGGATGTTGGCCAAGTGAACCAAGCTTAGTATTCTTAGGTCAAGGTTCGGACTATTGTCTTAAGCCCAGGACCAGATGTGACCAGTGTCTTCTGTCACTGGACCCCGCACACTCCACCTCTGTGAGTATCTATGTCCCAGTTAATACTGAGAATACTGTATAGTGTATACGACATATCCAGACATCTTAGGCTAGTGTTAGTGTATAAGCTCCTACGTCTAATTGCTTGTCTTAGGATAGTGTATAGTCTCCACCTTTGCAGGAATATTTCAGGCTAGTTTTTACCTCTGAGGGTATGTCTCACGATTGATAATAGTAGTAGTAGAAAACTCTTTTTTTGCGTATTTACACGTAACAAATTGGTAATTTAGTTATAACATAATACATAATTATACATGAAACTAGAGGTACTTATAACCACGAGTTACAAATTTCCATACACACCGTTACGTATTTTTTTGTAAGTTTCGTGTTTTGATAGGACGGGGGTTTCCACTGTACGAGTATTAGACTTTAATTTTCTTAAGATAAAAAACTGTATGTCAAAAACATTTTACCTAAATATACGACAGTATTTTTGATTACATTTATCTGGTAGTGGGGTTTACGTAACACTCCTACTATATCCGCAAACTCGTATAGCATGCTACCACAATCACTTTCATTATTGTTTGAATTTGTATTCAATTTTTCTGCATTTACTATAAATTTATTAATACCTACAGCAACTCAGTGAAATATATATATATTAAATACTATGACAATAAATTTTCAAATGAGCACATTTATGCTATCTCATCCGTCTTTAACAGTTGTTTTTGTTCTATTTATTTAAGAACGCCCCTCTTTTTATCGTCCGTTCTTAAGTGCTCATAGCCTTATTTATTTGAACGGA